>JABUQX010070011.1:0-22500 GCA_015478945.1 Trachelipus rathkii | reverse complement strand
GAGGGGAGCGGGGGTGCAACATAGTAAGAGTATATATATATATATATATATATATATATATATATATATATATATATATATATATATATATATATATATATATATATATATATATATATATAACTTAATATAATATATATATATATATATACACACACACACACACACACACTATTGTGTGCTGGGAATAGACTGGCTGGGAGACCAATGAAAAGTGTTTGGAGGAAAGAAATGTTCATTAGGCAGGGGCGAGAAAAAAAAGGTGCATAATAGGAGTGAATGGCAGTGTTTTTGTGAAGGGGCATAGTTGGTTGTGGATCTGGCCCAGGATATGAACAATTATATTAATGAGATGCTACAGTGGGGGCTCTGTCGTGTTTTGTGGCTTGCGATTGGCTCACTTAAGGATATGAGAGGAAGGTAAAGGTATGGGGAGCTTTCCTTTTCACTTACGTTCATGTTCTTCTACTAAACTATTCTGTTTCCAGTGTATGTTGCGCACTTCACCTCAATGTCGGGCCGGAGAGGAACATAAAGAAAATATATATATATATATATATATATATATATATATATATATATATATATATATATATATATATATATATATATATATATATATATATATATTTATATATATATAAAAAATAATATATATATATATATATATATTATAATATATATATATATATATATATATATATATATATATATATATATATATATATATATATATATATAAAAAAAATATATATATATATATATATATATATATATATATATATATATATACAGTATATGTAAAAGTTAATTAACTTACTAATGATTTTGCTCATTACTTTGAAGAAGTGAAATATTAATAAAAGCATTAATAAAATAAATTGTTCTCCAAACTGTTGCTCGAGGTAATGGTTGGTGTTGGACGCTCATTTCTGTGGATTAACAGAATTTATTAAAAAGTTTATTAAAGTGTCTTTATCAGGTGTGGATGGCATGAATGTAAAATGAGAACTTTACAATGTTTAAATAAATACAATGAACCTTCAAAAAATTAAACGATTTCGTTATCTTAAATAACAAGCATGCAAAAAGCTAAAGATTTTATATCTATAGTTGAGAAAGGTTAGACCATGGATAAGGTTTATAAAATTCAATTGGGTTTCCAAAAGGCTGCACCTTCAAACAAAGTATTACTATTTGTTTATATATATATATATATATATATATATATATATATATATATATATATATATATATATATATATATATATATATATATATATATATATATATATATATATATATATATATAAACTAATATATATATAAATAAATTGAATCGACCTTTTTTACATTTTTTTTTATCCCTTTTAATAATAATAATAATAATAATAATAATAATAATAATAATAATAATAATAATAATAAAAATAAAATTTATTCATTGTATACTAGATAAAAAGAGTGCAGGCAAAAATTAATTTGATTTGACGAAATTTATTTTATATTTAAATTTTAAATCTTTTTTGACAAAAGCAAAATTAAAAAGAAAAAGCAAAACCTTAAAATAGGATTGATTGTAAGAAACGAAAAGTTCTGCTACAAATTTTCTAACTGAAAGAAAAAACTTCATGTTGATAAACTTTTATATTGATCAAAGTTGTAGTTAAGTAATTATAGATATATTTAAACCACTTGCCAAAATAGGCCTTTCAAAATGTAGAAATCATCATTTAAAGTTTTCCTTCCCCTTCTTCGTTAACCAGGTGCTCCAAGGGTGCCGGAGGTGGTTAATATTTCAACTTGATTTTATTACTTTAACTTTTCATTAAGTGATAATTCGTTAGATACATGTATAATAGATTTTTCACGTTTAGGTTAATTATTTTAATGTATATATATTTATATATATAACTAAAAAATAAATATTTTATATATATATATATATATATATATATATATATATATATATATATATATATATATATATATATATATATATATATATATATAATAATTTTATATATAACTAATATATATATATATATATATATATATATATATATATATATATATATATATTTCTTTCTTTCTTCACCTTCCTCTTTGCCCCAAGATTGGGGGTAAGGTGCTGTACAAGCATCGGAAAAGAAAAGCAGTAGGAGAACATGACAAACGTCGAAAAGAAAGCCCAGCCTTACCGCCCCCTCTGTACCATTAATTAGTGAGAGTTCGTCACAGACAGAAAATCCACCCTAGAGCATCATGGGACCGCGACGGACCCTCACTATGGTAAATCGTCAATGTAAGGGTTCATCCCCTGGCCCAGGTGGGCCACAACCATGCCCCCATACAAAACCCCGCCATTCTCTCCTATCTTTCTTTCCTTTCTTTCTTCACCTCCTCTTTGCCCCAATTTCTCTCCTCCAGGCATTCCGTTCACCGACTCAATCCCTTTCTCTTCAGTCTCCCAGCCTTGGTCGGTTCCCAACACACTCACCACTATACATCCATAGCCAACCTACTATCATTCATCCTTTCCACATGACCAAACCATCTCAACATACTTTCATTTATTCTCTCATTTACCCCTTTCTTCACACCACACCACTCTCTAATACGTTCATTCCTCTCTTTATCAATTCTTCTCACACCTAGCACACCCCTAAGATTGTCCATCTGAACACATTGAACTTTAGATCTATACTTCTTATTCCAGACCATAGTCTCACTACCATACAATAACACAGGTAACAACATACCCTCATGTAAGACTCTAGCACACACTCAAGACTTAGTCCCTTTGCATTCACCAACGATTTAATTGCACCAGCCACCTTCCTGCCATTCACAACTTTCCTACTACACTCTGCATCGTCCGTTCCCTTCTCATCCAACATATACCCTAAATATTTAAACTCAGACACTTGTTCCTAGCTGCTCCTGCCATCTAACATAACTTCACACTGAGGAGTGTCCTCACTCACAACCATAACCTTACTCTTATCCACGTTTACTTTCAAGCCCTTCCTTTTACACACTCTGCCAAAATCTCTCTACCAATCCTCTCAAACTCTCTTCAAGTTCGCCACACAGAACCAAATCATCCACATTGTAGGTAGGGCACCCTCCACTCATCTCCATTCTCCACCATTCTAACACCATTTCCTGCCATCCCCACCTCAAATTCTTTCATAACCCCATCCATATACAAATTGAATAACCAGGAGACATAACACAACTGTCTTACCCCGCTATTAATCCTAAACCAATCACCATTGACACCATTTGTTCTTACACACGCTATCGTCATGCATACATACTTTTGATTCCATTCAGAAGCCTACCACCAACACCATATATCACCACCAAATACCTGCCATAACGCTTCCCTATTAACTCTATCATGCGCTGTTGCAAATCCATAAAAACCTAAATACAATTTTTCTTCTTCACCCTCATTTTCTCAATCATTTGTTTCAATGTAAATAACGCAAAGATTTGATCCACACAATCTCTACCACTCTAAACGCACCTTGTTCTTCACAAATCAGTCCCTAAATCACTCGTCATTCCTTCGACAAAATACCAGCATATACCTTCCCTACAACATAATAAAAGCTTATTCCCTAATTTCTTGAGTTCCCCTTTTCTCCCCTTACCCTTATACAAGGGTACTATTACCGCTCTCCTCAATCCCATGGAACTATACCCTCCATAAACGCTTTGTTGAACTCTCAATTCCAGTCAATCACCATCTCCTCTCCATTCTTGATCATTTCACCAGTAATTTCATCTATACCTGCAGATTTACCATTCTTCAACTTTCTCACTCTACCCATTACCTCCTCCTTACTAATGACCTCATCCCCAAAATACCTATTCCTTCTTGCACCATCAAAACCGCACATTCACTAACACCTCATCATTACTGTTAATATTGAGATTTTCGAAGTATTCTTTCCACCTCCCCTCCCATCCATTTCATCAGTTACAAAGCACCATCTATTCATTATTCTAAACAGATCCCTTTATTCTCATTCTTAACCTTTCGCGCTTCCTTCCAGAAGAGCTTCCTATTCCCTTGTAAGTCCCCATTCATCCTCCTTCCAAACTGTTCATTTAACTTTTTTTCCCCTACGTATGCACCTTTTAGTATTTCTTTTTCCCCTCCTTATATAATTCCAACATCTTTCTTTTGAAACTTCATCGTTTTTGCTTTTAGTACATTCAACCACAACTTCTTTTTACCTTTAACCGCTTTCATCACCTCTTCAATCCACATTCCAATGTTAACATTCTTACTTCCTACTTTAGCACATCCACACACTTCCTTTGCACTACTAACAATTTATTAATACTACATTTGCCCCCAGATTTGCTCAGTATCAACTTGTTCACATTCAACCGTTTTACCAGCGAGCGCTCTTACATACTTATCCTTATTATCTTGCACTTAACTTCTCACTCTTAATTTTACCTACTTCCTTTCGTATCACCTTCCTCTCCATCAAGCCCCCACTAACTTAATTTTACATAGAACAACATAATGATCCGATAATCCCACTTCCAACTAACTGATTTAACATCCAACACATACTTCAACATCTTCTTCACCAACACTAAAATCAATCATACTTTTCACTTCGATACCATCTCTACCTACACCAACTAGTATACTTATGGATACCCTTGTGTTTTAAAGAGTATTACTTACACACATACCTCTCTTCTCACATAAATCAACTTCCATTCTCATTTTCTCCCGCCACCCAAAACCACCTGTTATACCATCCCTTTTTTTGATCACCTATCCAACCATTCCAGGTCCCCAAAACTATCCAATCTGAAGCTCCTACTCACCCCATCAAAGCATCATTCAGATTATCCCAAAATCGTACTCTCTTCAACATTTTCCCTCAGATGGACCATACGTCCACAACACATACCTTGACCTTTTCAGAAACTTAAATTTAACCATTAGAATTCTAGGACTCACACAATCAAAATCTACCATGGCTTCATACCACAGGTCACTCATCAAAAAATTGCAACTCCTTCTCTTCCCTCTCTCATTTTCTTCCACACTAGCACGCACACATTTCCATCACACCACTTAATTTCACCTTTCCTTTCATCTTTGTTTCCATCACAGTGAGCAAATCAAATTTGCCTTTCTAAATACATCCATCACCTCTCTCCTCTTCTCCTCAACATTTATTCCTCCCTGACATTCCATGTACCCATACGATTCATACAATTTCACTGCCGAAAGTTAGAAGGTCGTTTACGGCGATCGCGTTCTTCGAGGCCTGCATTAGCATTCCTGGCAAAGATAAGTGGTAGTAGGCAGCCCGCTAACCACCACCGCCCTTAATTCGACTTCTACGACACGCAGGATATACGATGTGGAAATTCTTTCTCCCCCCGCACACAGATATAGTAGTAGGGATGTCTGTAAGGTGTTGTTATCTAGAAGTGGGGTGTGCACTTTTAATCATATGTATATGATATGTGGATAAATGGTGGTTAATAAACATGTTGCCTGGAGGATGAGTGTGTGAAGAATATGAACGTAAAAAAGACAGTAATACTTATATATATATGTATATATATATGTATATATATATATATATATATATGTATATATGTATATATATATTACTTCTATATATATATATATGTATATATATATATATATATATATATATATATATATATATATATTTCTCAGTTGCCTCACTCTTTTTCATACCTGAAACGAAAGTGTATATATTTAATATTTAAATAATATGTTTCTTGTTCAAATTCATAAGAATGGGGTGATGTAATTTCACTCAAATGCTTAAAACTGCGATAATATATATATATATATATATATATATATATATATATATATATATATATATATATATATATATATATATACATATATATATATATATATTCTTTGCTTATATATATATATATATATATATATATATAATTATATATATATATATATATATTAGTAATGATAATAATAATAGTTACCTTTGATGCTTTGATTTTAATATTTTAAGTTGAGACATGTTTAGGTTAATTTTAAGTTACACATTATTTACCGTTATGACTATATATTATTGTATATACATCATACTCAATTTCTTACCATATTTATTATTATTATTATTATTATTATTATTATTATTATTTATTATTATTATAGCTAATTTTATTATTATATTAGAATGCGTATTAATGATTAAATGTTATACAGTTTCTTCATTCTTTTTCCTATTATTATTATTATTATTATTATTATTATTATTATTATTATTATTATTATTATTATTATTATTATTATTATTATTATTATTATTATTATTATTAATATGTTTAGATGGACAATCTTAGAGGCGTGTTAGGTGCGAAGAAAATTAATAAAATGAGGAATGAACGGCTTGGAGACCGAAGAAGTGTGAAGAGAAGGGTAAATGAGAGAATAAATGAAAGTACACGTTGAGATAGCTTGTTCATGTGGGAAGAGATGTATGATGTTAGTCGGTTGGTTAGCGGATGTATAGTGGTGAGTGTTGGAAGTCGACCGACTGGGAGACCGAAGATAAAGTGGATTGAGTCAGTAAAGAAATGCCTGGAGGAGAGAAGAAAGGTGCATAATAGGAGTGAATGGGCGGGGTTTTGTGAGGTGATATGGTTGTGGTACCCAGGCCAAGGGATGAGAACTTGCCCCACACTGACGGATGCAATAGTGAGGATCCGTCTCAATCCCATGAAGGAAGCTCTAGGGTGGATTTTCCGCAAACCACGACGAGGTTCTCACTAGCTCTCACTAATTAATGGTACTGGGCTTTCTTTTCTACTTATGTCATTCTTCTACTACTTTTCTGTTTCCGGTGCATCTAATACGCACCTTACCCCCAGTCTTGGGGAAGGAAGAAGGATGATGATAATGTAATAATAATAATAATAATAATTATTATTATTATTATTATTATTATTATTATTATTATTATTATTATTATTATTATTATTATTATTATTATTATTTGTATATTATTATTATTTCTTGCGATTTATTTTTATATTAAATCATTATTTTTAATAAGTGTAATATGTAATATCTGACATAATAAAATATTTTTGATTTTGGTTATTAGTTGTAAGAATTCTTTTTATTTGTTATTAAGTTCTTAAAACTTTAGAACAACCACTAATTTTATTTTGTATATTATTTATTTCTTACTTCTGTCACCTGGTAGGCCTAAAGGTTTGACAACGGCTCCAGCATCATCATCCACGCGGCTCTCTTGAATTTTGTGCGTCGAAGGTAGTCCGTGTCTTTCTAAGAACTCCACACAGACCTTCCAACTCTCTCTTGGTTTCCTCTAGGCCTTACTCCTTCAACCTTCTGTATCCTACTTGCTATTCGAACCTCAGGCAATCTCTCCAAATGCTCCCACCATCTCAGCCTTGTCGAGTCTCCTTATTCATCACTGATGTCACTCCCATCTTTTCTCTTACCCACTCGTACTTTACTCTATCCCTTCAAGATTTTCCAATCATCGGTTTCAATATTTTTGTTTCCGCCACTCCCGCCATTTTTCCTCTTTGACTGTGACGCACCATGTTTCGACTCGGTATATCATTATGGATTTCATTATGCTGTTGAAAATGGCCTTTTTCACTTTTATATCTGTAAACTGGTCTTTAATCAGGGGATGTAACGCTCTTACTGAACTTCTTACATATTTTTCTATTTCTTCCACAATTTCCAGCAAACCTCTCCACTTTTTGTAAAGATCCCTCCCAAGCACTTAAAATGGTCTACATTCTGCACTCTCTCACAATCAACAATTATCTCAACAGCGTCCTCTTCCTCTCTACTAACACTCGTAGTCATCATTTTTTTCACGTTCATGTTCAATGTCATCCTTTAAACATTTTGCCAAGCTTATCACCAATTTCACTACTGATTAGTTCCTCCTCACTCCAACAGGCAAGGTCATCAGAATAGAATTATATCTCTGTCAAGGTCTGAAACTTCTTCTTTAACTCTTCTTATACAAATGTGATGCGAAGAGTAATAGGGATATAAAACTGCCCTGCTTTATTCCAGTTTTTACTTTGAACCACTCTTCTCCTTTGCATCCTATTCTTACCTTACATTTACATAATTATACATACTCTTCAAAACTTCAATTAACCTTTCTCCCACCCCATACTAATCTTTCATAGTCCTCCACAGTCTAGTTATTGGTACAGAGTCGAAGACTTTCTTTAGATCTATCAAGGTTATGCGTGCCTTCTTATTGTACTCGCAGACCTTCTCAACCATAACATAAGGTCTGTTGACCTACCTTCTCTGTATCCATATTGTATTGTATTCTTTTAATTGTGACTCTATTACCTTTCTTAACTTTTTTTTCAGTATTATATTTTCAAAACTTTGCTCCTGCTCCGGAGCGCTCCATAAATCTCAGTTTCAACTCTGCTCCGTCTCCACCATTCAATTTATTCCTTCCTCCGCTTCGACCTTTTTTATGTCATTTTTTTAAAAAATTTCATGAGAAGCATTTTCTTTTAAAATTGGGATGAGGGTAGATTAAAATTGTCCGAATAACAAATTGTATAATATAAATAAAACGCACACAACTCTTGCATCTGGAACGAAAATTGTGTCCAGAGAGAGAGTAATCGAAACCACAAATTGGATATAGTTGTGAGAGCAGGAGAGTTAACAAGTTGAAAAGCCACACTTAATTAATTAATATTAATAAGCTAATGCTAGGATGGTGTCCCTGAAGCAAACTCAATTTATTCATCTCTATTATAAATAATCTTTCACAATAAATCATCATCGAAAATACACTTTTTTTTTTTTTTTTTTTTTTTTTTTTTTTGAGATAACGTCATTTCTCTCACTGGACAAATTTCTAAGAAGTTTGTTATTCTGAGGGACCTTTAGAACGTTTTCCCAGTAGATTGCTCTGTATTGGGAGACGTTCGCCCTTGTATGTAATATACATTACACACCTGTGATGATTCCACACATTCACCTCTCCTTGAAATGATGGAATCTTGGACGTCTTTTTAATAGAAAAGAGTAATAAAGGGTCGAATAATTGATATTAGAGTGGAAAAAGAGAGAAGTAGATCTTTAATGTGAAATTGAGTTGTGGAACGAACAGAACCCTGAAGAATACCAATATCAATAGTTTCAAAGTACGGTGGTCGTCTACAACAGCAGCTCATAAAAACAAAAAAATAAAAAGAAATGGATTATTCACCTATCGAGGCCTTCCTATTCAAACTATAGAAGATTATGCCAAGTCACCCAGCATGTTCATGCAACATGCAAAACAAACACTGCACCCTAGGGCTTGTCATATTTTACATAAAGTAAAGGTTAATATATTCACCAACTAGACTATTACCAAAATCATAAATAAGTCTGTTATCATAGATATAACATGCAGTTTAACCTTAATTTGGCTTAATCATAATGCACCATATGATGCCCAAACCATGTTTCAAAAATTATTAATCATAATAGTTTAGTACGAACCTTTCACTACTGCTGAAAGTCGTATAAAGTGATCGTTTCTTTGAAAGGCAGCATTTCTAGCATGCTATGGTTGTAATCGGATTCTAATCTTAATTTTCATATCAGAAAGGGTCGAAAAGTCGGCTTCACATAGGTTGGTAGTTAAAAACGGAAGTAACACATAAAATTTCGTTGACTAAAATTAGTTTTTCATTTTTTTCCCTAAATGAACATTGTTTTTAGAAACTCTAACGCAAAGCTTCATCACCTTGGACTTCAATGAGCTCTTCTCGGAGACCTAAAATATTTGAAAAGTGGTCAAGTGAGTCTTCAGCTCTTACCTTAAGGTTTGTTTTCGAAGAAATGATTCTCTTCGCAGGTTCTTGCTTATTTTTAGGTCTATAGTGCCTACAGAACATTAATCAAGGGTAATTAATTTAATAAATGCAATGATAGTGAAAGGTTGATAAAGTGATAAGGAAAAAAAATTTGAATATGAAAAGATTTATAAAACAAGATATTAAATGAATGAATAAAATAGAAAATATATATGGGGGAAGCATGTAAGTGGTATTTATACATCCACGCCAAAATATACAAAATTATCTCTTCTCTGATCCCTGACAAAACTGTTATCAAACTTTTCACCTGTGAAAACTGATGCAATGTAGATGTTATATTAAATTGACTAATTCTTCTCAAAGTTAACCACTTTATCATTTATATTAATAGATCCAATATTTGTTATTATAAATTTATAAAAATTAGAGAATTTCTTCAGAATTTTTATTATATCTTGCCTGGTTAGATTTGGATAGTCTCACAGATCGTTTTACTGTCCAATTTAACTCATTCAAAGTAAGTTTCCAAATCCATAATAATGTTACTTCCTTTGATCTTCTTGAACCACAAACGCTTATCCCTAATTTTATCTTTAATGTTTCTACTCCACCAGTTGGGTTTTCTGATCTTTACCTTGATTACCTTGACTGAAAAACATTCTGACTAAATTTTATCGAAGATTAACTTGAACGTTCTTCACTTTGAAAACAGTTGTTGTTCACAAATTCCTTATCCAAGCCAATGGTTCCAAACATGTTTCTAAATTTATTAGTGGCTGCATTTTAAAAGGGGGGGGAGAAACAAAAAAAAAAAAATTTAACTTATTTTCTACTAACTGTGGTTTAAACTATACATTTAAATTAAACCTTACATTGTTACCAAAGTTTTCTTTCAACTACGTTAAGTATTTATAACATTGAATCTATTTCAAATAAAAGTCTAAAAAATGCAGTGATATGTTGCGTCATTCAGCACCTGGCTTAATGAATAATATCAATATAGTCGATAAATATAAACTAGTCTGATTCAGTATTGCTAAAACATCCCAATTAATATCAACAAAATTGAAATCGCCCATTATTATTATTATTATTATTATTATTATTATTATTATTATTATTATTATTATTATTATTATTATTATTATTATTATTATTTTATTTTACACCTACCTACTTAACACTGCATCTTACCACATTCTCATTTATCATTGCGATGTTGCTCTTAATCCTGAGAAGGAGAAATATAAAAAGCCCCTATTTCATGTAGTTTATTATCCATAATCTTATCAACCCGTAGAGATTCAACCTCTGGAATAGTTTTAAAATCTTGTCTCTAATTAGTTGTAAACTCGTTCCGTGTGAGGAAGCATATTACCATAGTGATTCTGTTTCGATTATCAAAGATCGAAATGTTATAATAAGAGGTGTTATAATAAGTATAAATATAAGTAATCAAAATCATTAGTTTTGGTTTTAATTTATACCTATACATATGTAAAAAAGAAACTCTATTTCCAACCCTCATTACAGTCAATTTAAGTTATATTAGAATGGAATAATCCTTGATATTCCCATGTGGTTTAATGCTGTTTTTTATTTTCTTTTGATCTACCTAGCCACCAACAGAAAAGCTAACTTCTCTTTTTTTCCTTTATTTTCATTACAACCGGGATCCTTGTGCTTAGTACATGCTATTTATTTGTAAGTTAAGATGATGATTCTAGAAAAGTTATTTTGGCGAAATCCATGTTCGGCTATAATGTGTCCCATAGCTCAGTCAGTAAAACTCTGCGCTCATATTCCCTAACCCAGGAATCGAATCCTTGTAGGTCGGGAAATCAAAATCTCCTCACCTGCACAGGTTAAATCACTCGATTACCGAAGCCAATGTTATGACGAATCGTAAGAGAAGCTCTATGCTCCTTTGAGGAGTAACAGAAACCAAGCAAAAATGCTCTACTGCAATTTTTTTTGCAAACCTCTATTATTTTGAACATAAGATATCTTTTTTGTGAATGCTGCGATGTTAAATTACTTTGGAGCATATTTTTTGGACTTGCTATTCTTATACTCAACAGCGACTAATTTTTAAGTAGTGGGTGCAATAGTTTCTTACCTTCCGCTAAAACTGAACTCATCGCTCAAACTTTTGCTTCTAGCTCCAGCCTTGACGATTCCTGAGCTATTCTAAGGATGTTTTTTCTGCTATCTCTGAGCTAAGTACTAAGATATATTCCTTCTGTGATTCTTAAAATCTGTGCTTCTGAGCTTGCTTTCTTCCTTGGTAAACTATTTCGTCTCTGTCTTTCCACTTCGACCTTTCCTTCTTTGCTGAAAAAGTGCTCTCATTCAACCTTAGGCGCTAAATGGAGACTCCTAGAATCCTTCTAACTATCGTCAAAGTTTACTCTTGCTATCGTCCTATTGCTTTAACTTCCATTCTTTCTAAAGGATGAACAAATCTATCCCCAACAGGAAGATTTTGAAAAGTCTTAATCCCTCTGATCGCCAGTAAGAATTTCGTAAGAAACGCTCTACTGATGATCTCCTCTTTTCTCTATGGTCCTGTGCTATTAGGGATTTTGGTGAATCTTTTACTGTGGGTGGTAGACATATCGAGAGACTTTGATATAGTCTGGCGCAAAGCTGTCAATTCTAAAATTCCCTATTACAGTGTCTATCCTTCTACTTGTGTCCATCTCTCTTATTTCCTTCGGTCGTTCTATTACAGCTTCTTTAGACGGCCACCGTTCATCTTTTAAATATATTAATAATAGTATTCCTCAAGATTCTGTCCTATCCCAACATTTTTCCTACTTTTCATTAATAACTCTCTCTCTCTCTCTCTCTCTCTCTCTCTCTCTCTCTCTCTCTCTCTCTCTCTCTCTCTCTCTCTCTCTCTCTCTCTCTCTCTCTCTCTCTCTCTCTCTCTCTCTCTCTCTCTCTCTCTCTCTCTCTCTCTTTCTCTTTCTTCTCTCTTTTCTTCTCTCTCTCTCTCTCTCTCTCTCTCTCTCTCTCTCTCTCTCTCTCTCTCTCTCTCTCTCTCTCTCTCTCTCTCTCTCTCTCTCCTATCCACTCTTATGGCGATGACTTCACCCTTCATTATTCCTTTCAATATAATGGGAGTCGACCCACTCAGCAACAATAAAGGCATGCCAGGATGATGGTCTTGGAACAGCTGACCAGTGGTCTTTCTGGTATATGTAATTGGAGCAAAGAAAACAGTAGTTTTCAATACCTCAAAAACGACAGTTTTTTCATATATTACTACTCTACTCGACATAATCTTTAACGCAACTATACTATTTTCTTCGAAAACACAAATCAAACCTTTGTTCTTAATATTATTATTGGCTTTTCTTATAAGGGTTACCCTAGTTATAAGGGTCACTTTACTTCTTTTTCTAAATAAATTTTCAAAGAGGTTTGGATGTTCTGAGGCGTCTTCGGACCTTCTTCTCAGCGCCCCATTTGTTTGCTCTGTATAATGGCAGTTGATCGCCCTTGTGTCGAGTATTCATCACATATCTGTAGTTGTTTCACACTTACTGTTCTCCTTGATAATTAAGGTGCAGTCTAGGGGTTTTCTACTTGCTAACTCCTCTACTCTCACATGTTACTATATATATATATATATATATATATATATATATATATATATATATATATATATATATATATATATATATATATATATATATATATATATATATATATATATATATATATATATTCTCTAATCTCTAACAACTCCCAGGAAGGGCTTTCGCTCTGCTATGTACTTTATTTACAACATCAAGTTTTAACATTTCTTAAAAGTTCCATTATATATATACAACAATTTCTTCGACTTCTCCACTCCCGTAAGAAACAAATTATTTTATGTTGGACTCCCTCTCACGTAGGGGTAACTGGCAATGAAATCGCTGACAGAGAGGCCAAATGGCCGCCTCCTCTTCTCGGAGTTGTTCCAGGTACCTCCCGGATGCCATTCGACAAGGCCGCCTCCCATCAACTGATTACTATCCTGCTCTCCGACAGGGCTTTCGATCTTGTTGGCAAGAGTGCTGGACGAGTGATCGGCGGGGAAGGAAACTCAGAAACATAAAGCCGAACATCGGTGAGTGGTCTTCCTCCCACAGACGAAAGCGCTTACATGAGGTGATACTTGCACGCCTCCGTATTGGCCACACTAATATCACTCACAGTCACTATATGTCACGAGACCCTCCTCCCATTTGCAAATTTTGCCGTCGCCACACCCCGCAATCTGTTCATCATATCTTCATTGATTGTTCCCATCTGGACCCTATTCGCTGTCGTTATTTTCCTACTTTACGGTCCATAACACCTTCTAAAAGATTATCCCATATCTTATCTGAATCTTCCCACTTTAGCAGTAACACTATTTTCTTGTATCTTCAAGAAGTGAATATTCTTTATAGCATTTGATTTTGTTATGTAATCTTAAGACTATTAACAATGCAAGGATAAAATTTTATTTAGTTTTTATTTATTTTGACTGACTGAATATTCATTTCACCAATCAAATCTTTCTTTGACATTTGAAACATATATATATGACAGGGCCCTCCCATGGTGCTGATTTTTCAGCCCAGTGTGGCCGCTTCATTGTGAGCCGTGGTGGGTCCTGTACACCGACCTCAGCGCAATCTATATATATATATATATATATATATATATATATATATATATATATATATATATATATATACAATATATAATATATATATATATATATTATATATTTCAACCGTCGAACTGTTGCATCACTTTCCTTATACTATCGCTATTACAATAGACACCGCTCTTCATCATTCTCTAATGTCTAGTCGAGTATCTTCTTTGAGGATAGTTCGTGCGATTCGTCTTTCTACACATTCTCGTTATTCTCTATTTGATCCCAGACTTAAGCAATATGGTCAATCTTTAATGTATTCCACTGGTAAAGTCTGGACTACACTTCCTTCATAAATTTTCCCGACTTTCTCCGACTTGGACATTTCCAAACGGGTATAAAAACTCTTATATACTTTCACATGTATTTCTTCTGTTTTACTCATTCATTTAATATATAGCTTTAAGTTGTAGCACAATGTTTTAGTGGAGTTTTTCCTTCGCTACTATTGGCTTTAATGGTCTAAAATTCACTAGTTACATTTTCGACGTTTATCACTTTCAAAATCGAGTTTCATCTGTTCACGTATTCAAAATTCAAAGGTTCAAAGTAAATTAATTATTCAGATTAAAAGAGGTAATTTTCTTTTTCATTAATGTATCAATCTTTCTCTATTCTACTTTACATTCAACTAATCAATTTACCCCTGCAAAGTTTAGTAAGTAAATATAAACTACAGGCAGAGTTACTTATGAGAACTTCCCGAAGAGCAAAATTAACTTGGAAATACAAATCCAACAGGTAAGATCCAATAGATTATAATTATCACTAATTTTTAATCATTTATACGGGCATTTTACATTGTATTGGGGCATACCGACTTTGATTTGGCCTTGGATTCTGTTTCTCGACCACTCCGGTGCAATTGGGTAGGCCTCCGGCCTTTGATATATATATATATATATATATATATATATATATATATATATATATATATATATATATATATATATATATATATATATATATATATATATATATATATATATATATATATATATATATATATATATATATATATACAGAGCTGGGCGTTGCGCCTATGCGCCTATGTGCCTATGGCGCACTATCAATTTGTAGGCGCATAGGCGCAACAATTTTTGAAAAGGCGGACTAAGCAAAGGCGCACAACCAATTCTCTGCGCCTATAGCCGAGCCTATGAACAGGAACAAAGCATTTTTTTACCCTTAAAAGTTAGAACTTAAAAGCGTGGCAAACTTGTATCATTCTAAAAAATCAGTGTAAAATATATATATATATATATATATATATATATATATATATATATATATATATATATATATATATATATATATATATATATATATATATATATATATATATATATATATATATATATATAGAGGGCATATATATATATATATATATGATATATGGTGAAACTAAAGATGTTACCCGCATGATATCTCAAAAACTAAGATAGGTACAAGAAAACTGACAACATATAACGGAATCAGCGTATGAAATTTATATGAAAAAAAAAAAAAAATTCTCTATTTATTTTTTTTTTTTTATATCTCAAAACTACGATAGGTACAAGAAACAACATAGAATCAGCGTATGAAATATGTATGAAAATATTCTTTCTTTTGAATCACAAAGAATACCCAGGGTAAACCGCAAAGATGCAAAGAGTTTCAGTTCCTTCGGCCTCCTGGGGACGCAGACGTGTAGACTATTTCTTCTCCGGGAGGGTCCAGGAACTTCTGCTTGGTATTTAGTGTCGCGGGGTTCCTCCGCCCCTCCCCGGAGGGGGGGAAAGTCCTCTCTGTCCTACCGCTGGCTCGAGCCCCTAAAAAAAAAAAAAATTCACATACGCTGATTCCATATGTTATTAGTTTTCTTCACCCATCGTAGTTATAAATAAATAAAATAAAACAAAAAATAAATAAATTTTTTTCATTTTCCATACAATTTATACGCTGATTCCATATATATGTTATCAGTTTTCTTGTACCTATCTTTTAGTTTTCGAGATATCATGCGGGTAACTTCTTTAGTTTGGCCTATATATATATATATATATATATATATATATATATATATATCTATAACTGTATATATATTAAAGAATATATGTTATAAGATATATATATATATATATATATATATAGTATATATATATATATATATATATATATATATATATATATATATATATATATATATATATATATATATATATATATATAACTAGTTCAGTAGTTCTTAACTACAAATATATTCACAACTATGGCTCTGAAAATTTTTATCTTCTGCCGCACTCGTGCTGCTCCTGGGGGAAAACATGGACCACAAGGACATGGAGGAGGAAGAGGACGTGTAGATATTAGTTTACGGTGTTTTAATTACAAAAATTAATAAATGTGTTTTTCTTCCTTATAAAAGCATGCTTTTATTATCGCAATAATGTTTACTTTGCAAATGAATTTAGAGAACAGGCACCGGCCGGCGAAAAGTCGCAGGTGCAAAGGCGCAGGTTAGGCGCCAGGGGCATTGATATGACAAAAATATACTCACTAGGCGCACTAGGTCCGGCGGCATAGGTGCATAGGACCTCGAAAAATTATAGCCGCGCCCAGCTCTGTATAATATATATATATATATATATATATATATATATATATATATATATATATTAAGATATATATATATATATATATATATATATATATATATATATATATATATATATATATATATATATATATATATATATATATATATATATATATATATTAGTGATGCAGGTAACATGCATCCGCATCCGCACATTATTAAAGATCCGCATCCGCATCCGCGCTTTGCCCTGCGGATGTTTATTGTCGAGATTTGATAAAGAATTTTATAATAAAAATACTTAAGATGAATCTGAAAAATAAAATAAAATGTAAATGAGTTGAAGGCAATTCAAAAACGGCTTGATATTCCATATCTTAATGTTATCAAAGACATTCCAACTCGCTGGAATAGTACACTTCATATGATGGAAAGAAGTATTGCTCAAAGAACTTCTTGCTTTGTACGCCAGTTCGTATTCCAAAGTTAACAATCTTATTAATTTGGAAAATGACATCATATCACACTGCATTAAGCTATTGAAACCATTTGAAGAAACTACCAAAAAAATCAGCGCCTCTACAGCTTCTGTCTCTAATGTAATACCATTAATCTCAACGCTAAGGAAGCATTTTGAACCATCTTCAAATGAAATGATGACGGTTTAAAAAGAATGAAAGATGTAATTAAACTAGAGGTAGAAAAACGCTTTGGTTCTGTGGAAATTAATGACCTTCATACTATTGCAACTTACTTAGATTCCCGTTATAAAGCAAGTTTTTTTTTGTAACGATATTAGAACAAGTTAAATCGTTACTTTGTGTTGCAGTTGAAAAACCAATCCGAACAGTCTATTAATTCGCCACCCATTAAAGGAAAACAATCTGTAACCAACACCTTCTACAGCAAATCAATAACAGATTCACTTGAAGAATTTCTACAGTACAGTGCAGTAGTGATGAAGAAACACACTCATTCTAACAGATGTAGTGCAAATGATTGAAAATTATCACCAAGAAAACGATTAGATTCAAATGATGATCCAATAATTAAGCAAAATGCAAAATGTTTACCCACGCTTGAGTAAACTTGCAAGGAAAACTTCAATCCGAACAGTCTATTAATTAGCCATCCATTAAAAGGAAAAAAATGAAATATACAGAACCAACATCTTCTACAAGTAAATCAATAACAGATTCACTGGAAGAATTTCTACAGTCCAGTAGTGATGAAGAAACACACGCATTATCAAAAGATGCAGTGCAAATGATTGAAAACTATCACCAAGAAAAACGACTAGATACAAATGATGATCCTATCAGTTGGTGGAGTGTTAATAAAAGCAAAATGTTTACCCACGCTAAGTACACTTGCAAGGGGAAATACTTTGCCTGTCCTCCAACTAGTGTTCCAAGTGAGAGTATTTATAATGCTGGGCTAATATATGATGAAAGAGAACAGACTTTCAGCCGAAAAGAAAATTGATGTCTCTCAAGCACAACCTTCCCATATTTGAATTTCTCTGCAATATTTAAAAGTATAATCCATGTAAAAATCTTCGTATTAAGGTCGGCGAGGTTGATGGGGTCCATTTGTGTGGGGTCCCCGCCCCGCACCCTGGTAAAAATTATATAAATAGATTGTGGCTAAAACTCTATATATATATATATATATATATATATATATATATATATATATATATCAAGTAAAGTGTTATATATATATATATATATATATATATATATATATATATATATATATATATATATATATATATATATATATATATATATAATATGATTTATAAAGTATATATATATATTAAAATCCACATCCGTGATGTTAAAATCAAATTGCATCCGCATCCGTGGATGCGAAAAAAATGACATCTGCAGCATCATATATATATATATATATATATATATATATATATATATATATATATATATATATATATATATATATAAATATATATATAAATATATATATATATATATATATATATATATATATATATATATATATATATATATATATATATATATATATATATATATATATATATATATATAGTACATATATATATATATATATATATATAGGGTATATATAGAGGAGTATATATATATATATTATGGTATATATATATATATATATATATATATATATATATATATATATATATATATATATATATATATATATATATGTCGGTTCTGTTTATATTATTATAAGTTATATGGTCACCACTCGATATGATATTCTATTATCTGGTATGACAACTATATAGCGACGGAGGATGATCAGCAATTCTGTAGAACTGGCTATAGGATGGGAATGCAATAATTATCGGTTATCTCTTTAACTTCACTACCTATAACCAGTATTTGGACGTTAAGCCGCCTTTTTGCGAGTAACGTTTGGGCTAAGGCTGTGTATGCAGCGGTGTCAGTCTGCTCGACCTCAGGATAAGCCGTCGACTGGTTCGGATGAAGTCCGGCTAAGGCAAAGGCGGTGGTAGGCTGATCTGCACGAGCTCGTTGGTAAATCGTTGGCTAAACAGGAGGCTGGGTGTTCTTCTGGCCAACTCTGGGACAATCTGGAAGGGACAGAGAGTATTTTATACTCTCTGTAATTATCTCTATGACAGGTAACCTCAGCGGCTACCTGCGAAATTATCTCTTTAGTAGTTAAACTACTTTTTAGGTGGTAGACGAACTGGAGAATCTCGGAGGTCAGGTGAAAGCACCATCCACGGAGACCATCCACCGACAGGAGAAACTCTTGAAGATCTTCCAAAGGGTTCTTGGTAACCCTGGGAAGGTTCCTAAGCCTCTTGGTAGGCTCAGAGAGAGGGAGAGACGTAGGGCCAGTCGGAGATCTTGTAGTCCAACTCCGGGGGAGAGACGAGGCAATCCAACTTCTAGTAGAGAGACGAGGGAGTCCAACTTCTTGCAGAGCTTCTTCTTCTTGGCTTCGTAGGTCGGATCTGATATTTCCGCTTTTTGTTCTATATTAGCAAATTATCTCTATAGTTGTAGCAAAGCGCTACGAATTATTTCTTTTTAAAGGCTAATAAGACAACAAGCAGAAATCCAGATTATTTATTTTTAACGAAAAAGTCGTACAAAGTTATAATAAAAAAAGTTACATATATAATAATCAAGTTTTTATACAAATATTATTACTATTTACATTTGACCAATTTATAACTTTTATTTTTATTTTTATTATAATATTTTATATACATTTAAAAAAAATTATATTTTATGGTCTAACTTTTCTAAAAATGGATTTTTGTAAATATAATAAAATGAAACATTGCAGAAGTTTTCGGTAGATGGCGTTTGCCTTCACATTCTGAACATAATATAAACACAAGATGGAGTTTATTGTTAAAAGTTCATTATTATTGCTTAAAACTAAGTTTTTATAAAATATATATATATTTTTATCAAATATTGATAATATTTATAATATAATATAACAAATGTAATATTTTTAATATACAATTTTTAATTATTAACATCTGAATAATGAAAATAAGTCATTTTTAAATTTAATAGACTTATTGATATTTCTGTTACTTTTTCTTTTATGGTTCATTCTGTAAGTATTTTCGTTTGGGGAAACTAACCTAAACATTTAACTAAAAATAAATTAAATATATATATATATATATATATATATATATATATATATATATATATATATATATATATATATATATATATATATATATATATATATATATATATATAAAAATATATAGGTATATAGTCGTATTTATATTCATTTGCACATACAGTCTCACACTGGGAAATATTTAGATCTCCAGTCTTTCCAAAAAAGAGGTTTTCCTTCATGAAATTAATAAAAGTTTTCAAAGAATTTATGGGTCTTTTCACTTCAAATTTGTGTTTGTTTCCCATGTTATGGAAAGAACTTCATTGATTGATATTATATTTATTGAGTGTTGTTTTCAACGCTGTGTAAATTGTGATTTATCATGTGAATCAGAGTTTGTGCTTTTATTAGTAGAAATATCGATTTTTGTAATAACTTTTATTAAATTTTAGTGTTTAAGTGTAATTTCATATTCTGCTTCAATAGACCAATAAATTTTGTAGGTGCTGATGCATCAAAAATGCAGAAAAAAAGGTAGAAGGTAGTTGATACTACAAAAATTAAGTCTACAACACCTAACAACAGCCACTAACTTCTAACTGTCTCTAGAGTTTATATTTTCTTTCTTTCTATTTACTATCAACAAAGTTAAATATGTTATATATATATATATATATATATATATATATATATATATATATAAAATTCACAAGACAAAATATGCATCATGTTGCATTTCTGTTAAAGGGTATAACTTTTAAAATTTTTGAACCATGGTTTTGACAATCAAACGAAAGGGATCATAGTCCAAGTTGTTTATAAAGTATTGGCTGCTCGAAATCCAATTTTATCGAACTAGTAATATGAACTACTAGTTGATGATTTCTGAGTTTCAGTTTAAAATTTAGACCTATTTTAGCCAATAAGCAAAAAAGAATCCGAGAAATTTTATTACAGGAAATTTTACAGTCATATACAGAAGTTTTCAACTTTGTCTTGCCTCAAGTTATGATCATCTGTACCATGTTATGATTCTCCAGAAATGGAGTTGAAGGGTGTAACTAAAATTGAGTTCTGGGAGAGCTTTGTTATTTCTGAGTGGAAATGCTGTAAGAGTTTTTGGTTTTGGTGTTTAAATAGCAGAAAGTTAAATGCTGACATTTTGCCTTAGTTAAAAATATAGGATTGAAATGCGGTTAACTTAAAAAGAAATGTCACATTTCCAATTTCAAATTTGCCAAAGGTTGACAGTAATTAGGAACAAGAACCTCTCATTGATTTTCATGAAACTTATACAAGTCACTAAAAATGTGTTATTACAAATGTTAAAATAAAAATAAAGGGTAATTATTTACAGTAAGGGCCTCTAAACTGATTTTTATAAAAATCACAGTATAGAATAAAAAAATGGTATTGAAGAATAAAAAAAATTAGGTAATTATGTTGCTAATATGAGAAAGCATTACGCAACTATTGTATTAAAAATATAAATTTTTAATTATAAAAATGGGCTTATCGAAACTGTCCCAGTCAACCCACTACCCAAACATGCTCATGCAAATCCACAAAGCACTCTAGGGCTTGTCAATTTGTTGTAACTACAAATCCACCAATTTGGCTTAATAAAACTAATGATATATAAATATGATACCCAAACCATCCACATGCATTAATAACTACAGTAGTCACACATGCCATTGAA
>JABUQX010070010.1:0-42641 GCA_015478945.1 Trachelipus rathkii | reverse complement strand
GAAACCCTCAAACGTTGTCAGGGGCGGCTCAAAGAAACTGGAAGTTCTGTTTAGACTGCGAAATTCTTTTTCTTCTCTCTCAGTTAAGCCCAGCTACAGCCAAGGGTGTCTCTTCCGCCTTGTATGGAGTACTGTTTCATATCTGGGAGGGCTCTGGTTTCACCCGGCTTTTGATAGGGTCGAATCAAAGGCTAAAAGACTTATAAACTGTTCTTGTACCTCTCTCTAGTTCGTTCTGACCCTATATTTGCGGCGGATGTTGGGTGCTGTCCTTTCTATAGGTACTGTAGCGGCAAGTGCTTCAGGAACTTCCACTCGTACCAGCACCTTTATGACCCGTAGCACAAGTGGGTGCTGTGTCGGCACACATGAGTCTTTGTGTTGATATTTAGTAACTCCAGACTAGTTCGCTGCGGTGCTTTTTTCTTTCCTGCCACCTCTGTTCTGTGGAATTTTCTTCCATCATCTGTAGCTTCCTACTAATTTCTTAATATCCCCAGTTTAAAGCCCAAGGCCTGTGCCTGTCTGGAGGAATTTATAGATGAATTTTTTGAGGGGTTCAACACCCCTCCTTGGAATTGGGTTTTGCCCGTGAGCTTATGTGACAACTGTAAAAAAACTAAATAAAAGGTTCTAATAAGGAATTTAAGCTAGCTGAAACCCCACAAGAATAGCATCTCCGACGGTGAACCACTTCTAGAATGCATTTAAATAGCATAACCGAAGAGCTTGCTCGCTTGAAAAAAAAAAGATTCACAAAAGTGGAAGCCGCCTTATCTGCAACCCCTGGCAATAGCACTGATAGTGACGATGGTGGCTTTTCAGCAAATAAACCTACTGAAGATGAGATTGATATGTTAGAACTTGATAAGTTCATGGCCAAAATTGCATTGACATCACATCACCTTCAAAGGAATCACACCAAGGAACCTCAGAGTAGAAACTGAAGAGACAGTCATCAAGGAGCAAAGATAATTCAAATTTGCAATCTGTGAAGAGGAGATGAGGTTCTACGAAAACATGGAGATGCTGCCTACAGAAGAGAATCCTTTCATGCGGTGGCATGAAAATGGGCCAAGGTTTTTATTATCAGTGCTTGCGAGCAAATATGTATCAGCCCCTCCCTCATCAGTCGAGAGCGAGCGTATTTATAGTGTAGGTAGGAATGTAAACACCCAAAAGAATATTTCCTAAATTCAGATAATTAGTGAACCCAATGTTTTTGCCACAATTTGTGAATTTTTGAATTTGAGTATTGAATGATATCTATCTTTATCTTAAAGGAGTATATTATTATTATGTCATTTTTGAGTAATTATCAAAAAAGATTTCTTTCACTTTTTTGATTGAAGCGGCTCATTTCGCCACCGGCCTATTAATTAGTTTTTTCTACTAATTTTTAATCAAAAACATTAAATTTATATTTACCTTAAATGTTCTGGTTACAGATGTAGAAATAAGTACTTTCCTGATTAGCTTCACGGAGGTACCTCCTTGTCCTTGGAGATGATTTAAGAACGTTTACGAACATTTAAGTACTTTTATTAAATAATAAGACTTTTTAATTGTTATTAAAGGCAGACAGGAGACTTCAACTTTGAAAATGCTTCTTTTCAATATTAAGGATAACTTTATCCTTTTTGAGTAACTTAAAATAATCAACTTTACTATTGACAGTTATAAAGTTTAACTTACAGGTTTTTCTTAGCCATGATCGTATAAACATTAAATAATAAGTTGCACAATACTGCATACAAACTTATTAATTAAAATGAACCACAACTTATTGTACTGTTAAGGAACACTAAATATTAAACGTGCTCACAAAGTAATTACTGACGGAATACTAATGAATATTCAATATTGTTTATCCTTACTGACCGCTATCTAGTTACGTCACCAGTGGCGGAGGAATTTTTCTATAATATTTAAGTCTTTATTGATGACTCATTTTACTGTTACTTAATACTGTGGTCAAAAATTTTAAATGACGTCATTTTTGAACATTTTATAATAAATTTTTCATACATTCCGGGCAGAGGATTGCTTCATAAATTAGAAGCAATACAATACCTTTCATTTTACTTTACTTTAAATTAACTGTGTGCTTGCGCTTCCTTCTAAATTTTAAAAGATATATTTTTTTTTACTTTTCTTTTTTATTTAAAAACAACCGTAATTCTAAATTTTACTTTATTATTACTAGAGGTCTGCAAGGTTATCTCTCATAAACTGCCTTTGTTTAAGGGCAGCTTTTCTCTGAGGTCTTATTAATGTAGAATTGGCATTATTATTATTATTATTATTAGAAGAACCAGGTCTGTTGCTGTTGTCATCCTGTACAGATGTTGTAGGTACAGGTGTTACATTATTAACAAAACCTCCTGTATTTAATTCGAGGGGGTAAAGGTTACTGATGGAATGTAACCCTACTTCACCAGAACCGGTTTTTAATTTCACTGATCTGATGTTATTATCATGACCTACTATCACATCCAACACTCTGCCCAACTTCCAAAACGGGCGTGGTTTATTGCTGTCCTTTATGAGAACCACATCTCCCACCTTTACTTTATCTTCCCAAATACCCTGAAACAAGTGTCTAGACCGCTCCCGGAGACTTAGGAGATACTCCTCATGCCACAAACGCCTGAACTCTTCATAGAGTTCATTTTGCTTTATGAGGGTAGAATCCAGTACCTCCTTGTTGGGTGCACTGCCCATCTGATATTCTATTGTATCAAAGTTACTTTTAAATATTAAATTACTGTTGTACATTACTTTCAAAAAACAATTGGGCGTTATTGCCTCCAACTCAGAGGTACCAGATCTATAGGTTAGGGGTCTGGAATTGATGGCATTTTCTATGTCAGACAGAGTGGTAAGAAGCTCAAAATAGGTTACTTTACTCTTTCCAACAGCTTTATACAGACACTGTTTCATAACCTTTATTAACCTTTCCCAATGGCTACCTTGCCATGGAGAAAAGAGGTTAATTTTTACATGTTTGATCTGATTTTTATCAAACTCCTCCTTGAAAGCATTGGTATTAAAGGACTCTTCTATTATTTTGCACCCTTTATTAAAATATAATGCATTGTCACTATATATGTACGATGGTATACTAAATTTGTTACAGAACCTTTTAAATGCTAAAAGAAAATCAGATGTGTTCATGGAAGGTACCAGTTCTAAGTGTACAGCTCTGATGTTTAAGCAAGTGAAAATTAAGATGTACATTTTCTCTAACTTTGAGGTGTTGTTTTTGACATATACATGAGAGGTGAAATCAATACCTGTGTGTTGGTAAGGTTTTATGAGATTCATATGTGTTCTAGGTATGTCAGTGAAACGTGGGTACCTGTAAGAAAGAGCATTGTACTTCTTGCATGTAATGCAATCTAACAACACAGATCTTACTGCAGCTCTACCCTTGGGTATCCACACACCTTGATTTCTTATATAATTTAGAGTAGTACCAATGCCAAGGTGCTTTACTTGTTCATGGGCATATTTTATAAATAGCAATGTAAAGCCATGATTTCTTCCCATTAAAATAGGATTAGCTTGTTCATAGCTAATAAGAAGAGCCTTATTAATCCTGCCCTTACTTCTTAAATAGCCTTTTTCATCAAGGAAAAGATTTAAGTTCAAAACTAAGGGAGGAATATCTGAATCTTTCAAGGAAGTTACTTTTACTTTCTGTTTATAATCATTCAAAAACTTAATTTCATTAGCAAAGGATTGAATTTGATTTATTTTAAGCCAATACCTTACAGACTTTTGCTGGTAATCAACATTTACTTTAATTTTACTAAGCCATTTAAAAATCCAGGCAGTGATTCTTAAGACTTTTCTATAGCAGGAATATTTACTTACATCTAAAATACTAATACATGTACTTTCTACTATATTTACATTTACCATTAATAGAGGTAAAGACTCTTGTGGCACACTCAACATAGGATACTTGGGCCAATTGTCTAAATCATTAGTTAACCAAACAGGACCATGATACCACAGAGCAAAATTTCTTTAAATTTTTTCAAAGTTAAACCCCTAGTTAAAAAATCACCAGGATTTTCTGCTGTATTTACATATTTATAATAAACATTTACTTTATACTTATTACAGATGGAAGTAATTAACCCATCCATTTCATTTATTCTATTTTTTAAAAACTTAGATTTTACTTTGGTTTGTCTGGTTAATAACCAGCTCAAAACTACTTGTGAATCCACAGCAATATTAATGAATTCAAAATAAATATTACTATATGCTTCCAAAATATTAGGTAAGCATTTCAAGGCCAAAATAACCCCCATCAGCTCCAGGGAAGGGATACTTAACTCCCTAGGCCTATTGGCAGGAGCTACCTTGGCTTTAGCAAATATAAAGGAGCTTTTATTATCATTATCCACTCCATAACATACAAATCCATAAACACTTTCAGAACTGTCACAAAAAAGATGTAAGCCATACTTATTCCCTTCAGAAAGAGCCCTCCTAGGTATTGCAATCGTATCCAGATGTTCACAATTATTGCGCAATTTATTCCACTCTTTCAGTATCTCTTCAGGCACTCTTTCATCCCAAGCCAAATTATGCTGCCACACTTGTCTCATCAACAATTTACCCCTAACCAAAATAGGAAGAGCAAAGTTAAGAGGATCAAAAAGCTTGGAAATCTCAGACAACAATTGACGCTTAGTTGAAATACTCTCCAGATATTCTACTTTATTGATATGCATACAGTCAGTCACCACATTGAAACTATATCCCAAGATCTTTTCACAACAACTAGAATGCTCTACAAAGGAGTTTTCTTCCTTGAACTTAACACGCAAAGCATCCGAGTTGCTATTCCAAGATCTCAAGATAAAACCTCCTTCTTCCATCCTTTTCTTACATTGATGATATATACCTACTATTTCACTTTCTTCTTGCATGCTTGTAAATATTAAATTATCCACATAGAAGCCTGAGGATAATATTTCAGTACATCTATCATGTGGATACTTAGAAGCATGATATTTCATTATATAATGCAGTATAAATGGGGAAGATGTAAACCCAAATATTAATGTGAGGTACCTATAAGCTTCTAATTGCCCATTGTTAAACCACAAGAAGGTGAACCTATTCATATCTACTTCATCTTTTAACCTTATCATCAAAAACGCCTGTTTTACATCACTCATCACAACAGTACGATTTGTTCTGAACACAAGTAGTAGCTTTAAAAGTGAATTCATGAGGTCATAACCACTGTAAGCAGCTTCATTCAGAGATGGAAGAGTTTTATTACTTTTAAGTGAACAATTAAAAACTGGTCTTATTTTAGTGGTTACTTGTTCCGATTGCCTTATTATAGGACGATGAGGAATGAATTTATATTTACAAATATCTGAAGGGTCATTAAAATTTATATTTACTTTTTCAATTATTTTATCATTCAGTTGACTTTCAAAGACTTTATTTTATTCATTTATTAAATTATTTTGAGTTAATTTAGCAAACACTCTATTAGCTATATTTAAAGATATTTTAAAATTATTAGGAACTAATTCTATTTTGTCTTCATACCAAGGAAGACTTACATGATAATGGTTGTCTTTGAAAATCATATTCTGATTAAATAATTGAACCTGACATTTATCTACAGTGTTCAGAATTTCCTCGTTCTGCTTGATGCCCAATGATTCCAGGCTAAACAGATTTTCCAAACCATTGTCAATATCAGAATCCAAAAACTGTTCAATGGGATTGAAATAACTTTTGGATGGTTCTAATACAAAATACACTTGTGTATTTAGCCTCCTGTTATTACATTCAGAATCATTTATATGAATTATAGCATTATTTGCTTCAACTTTTGACTGAGTTATGAAATTATTAACTTTTTTACTTTTTCTGGCTTCAACCAAACGTACAATTTGTTCTCTACTTAAAAAATTATAAATATTACCTATTGGAATTAATTTATTATTGCCAATATGTAAACAATGACCACTTGCAAAAGGTACAGTCTGAAAGGATGGAAACAAGTCTATAATTTCTATACCAAGTAAAACATCTACTTTAATATGACTATTTACAGAAGAATTATTAAAATTATTGTCAGCAAAATTTAAACCATTAAGTTTCATATTTTTAATAACATCAGGAATGCCATCTACTTTATAATTTATATTTAATTCATCATCTATTAGAAAAGGAATGAAAACTATTTTTTTAAAAACTCTGACTCCAATCAATGTTTGATGAAACCTTTTAATTTTAGAACCAATGAAAGTTTGAACTTCATATTCTATTATAGGAAGACTATTTATATTAGGTATTAACTTTTCAGCAGCTTCTCTAGAGAGATAAGACCTACTTGAAGCTGTATCGATTAAACATCTGAAAGCTTTTTCTTTACCACTGTAAACCATATTTAATGAAGTGGTAGGCGGAATGTATTCATTCTCTAAACTTTGATGAAAAGTTATACAATGATTGGTCGTTTTATTTACCACCTCACTAACATTACACAAAGGTTGTATGTGTGATTTACTTCCACACTTACATGGAAACCTCATTTTATTATTGTTACCAAAACATTGTGCTTGTGGATGGTTACCAGCACACTGTTCGCATAATCCCAACTCCCTAACTCTATTAATACGACCTTCATAATTATTGTACACAGGACATAATCCTAATGAATGAGGCCCAGAACATAATTTACAAACCTTCTCAACCTCTTTTACTTTATTACCTGAGGTTTGAAAATTGGCTAAAGAATGCTGTTTATTGTTAGCATTATTTTGAGATGTTTTTTCTTTTTGAGGAGTAACAGGTGTACTTTTATTTTTTAGTTTGAGTTTGTCACCTACTGTTCTTTCTGAGGAAGAACTAGTGCATATTAAAGCTTTTATTATATCCTGATAATTTTCAAGAACTTCATTTATGTCAGGATAATTATGACCTACTTTTCTTATTAGGTCCTTTAGAAAAATTTTAGGAAGCTTTTTTACCACTATATGTGACAACAAACAACAGCCTGGACTCTTTGAGATTGTAAAATCCAAATTATGCACCTTTAGATCATAAATAATTGCCCTGATTTTATTTAATGCCTTTTTTAAAGATAAAAAATCTTTATCATATTTGGATTCTATATTAATAGCTATCAAAGAGGCAAACAAGTCATTTGTTATAGTTGTTACATCCAAATATTCTGCTTTCAACAATTCTAATGCTACTTTATAATGTTCTGGTATTATTGATAAATGTGAAATAATACTTAAGGGATAATCCTTCAAAAAACTTAAAAGGTACATTAATTTAACAGAGTCACTAAGTTTAGGGTTATTACCAACAATATTCATGAACTGATTTAAAAAAACTTGAAAACTAATTTTATTTACATCCCCATCAAAAACAGCACAACTCATGATAGGTAATTTTACATTAGCAGTATGATCAATACTGTTTAAAGCTTCTACAAAACTGTCAGAAATTGTAGGTTCTGTTTTAGCAGCCTGTTTACTTTCAATATAATCATTAAAACCACTAATCTTAAGTTCTAAATTAAAATAATATTCACTCTGGCTTTCCAATTCCAATTCCATTGTAATGCCTTCAATTTCATGGTTCATTAAAATTTCTATCATTTTTTCATCCAATTCTTTTATTTTTATTACCAAAGAATTAATCTCATTTAATTGTAATTTACAGAAATTAATACCTAAAGAGTCATTATCCTTTAAAGTACCCAATTTATTGCTTATAAAGGTAATACGTGACTTTAGCGTTGAACGCTTTTTCTTATAATTACTAAAATTTTCCATTTTATTCAAAAATTCTTTATTCAAAAATATTTATTTACAGAATTACTTAAATAATGTTAATATAAGGAATTAAAAACATTTAAAGGCTCACAACTACTCTAGGCCTTCTTAAACGAGTGTGCAAAAAACTAAGTTTCAACTCTAGGGTCCTTATCTCAAGAACACAAATTCTTAGAAAATTGCATTATTTAAATTATTTTCATTACGAAAGCGCAACCACACAGCTTTATTAATAATACTATACATTAATTAAGAAAATATTAACTATATTATAACAAAAAAATCACAATAAGTAAGGTTCACTTAACTAGTAAATACTAAATAGGCTAATTGTTTACAAATGAAAAATATCGATAGTGAACAAGAGCGATATTAATCGATATTAAACGATTAATCAATATTATATTAAAATTATCGATTATCGATTATTTATTACAAGAAACCGTTTCAATAATTGAAATCTCCTATTTTAGGCCCATGTGATCTAGCAATCTTACGACTTGTGGCGCCATCTTTGCGCATGCGTTATGCCACTTTTTGAAATTGTTTAAGTATTAAAACTTTTCAATAGTTTAAATCTTCACTAAATCACTTTTTAATATTAAGGCAAATAAACTTTTCACTTGATGAATAACTTTGATGAAAAATAATTAAACTTTTTTCACTTTGATAAAGATCGTAAATTATTTCAAGTATGAAATGTTAGGTACATTTTCAATTTTATCAAAAAATGTTACGTACATTATTCACCATTTTCAAAAATGTTAAAAAGTTAAGTCTTTTTAATATATCATTTTCAAATATATCAAAAAAGTTTCTTTCACTTTTTTGACTGAAGCGGCTCTTTTCGCCACCGGCCTATTAATTAGTTTTTTGGAACTAATCTTTAATTAAAAACATTAAATTTATATTTACCTTAAATGTTCTGGTTACAGATGTAGAAATAAGTACTTTCCTGATTAGCTTCACGGAGGTACCCCCTTGTCCTTGGAGATGATTTAAGAACGTTTACGAACATTTAAGTACTTTTATTAAATAATAAGACTTTTTAATTGTTATTAAAGGCAGACAGGAGACTTCAACTTTGAAAATGCTTCTTTTCAATATTAAGGATAACTTTATCCTTTTTGAGTAACTTAAAATAATCAACTTTACTATTGACAGTTATAAAGTTTAACTTACAGGTTTTTCTTAGCCATGATCGTATAAACATTAAATAATAAAGTTGCACAATACGCATACAAAACTATTAATAAAAATGAACCACAACTTAGTTAAAAATGCTAAGTGAACACTAAATATTGAAACATTTAAACTGTAATACTGGACGGAATACTAATGGAATATTCAATATTGTTTTCATCTGTATTGATCTAGCTATCTAGTTACGCCACCAGTGGTGGAGGAATTTTTTTATAATATTTAAGTCTTTATTGATGACTCATTTTACTGTTACTTAATACTGTGGTCAAAAATTTTAAATGACGTCATTTTTGAACATTTTATAATAAATTTTTCATATAATAGCTTTTTTTTTTTTTATCTTTTCAGCTGATTAATTGAGGTCTCTTTCATTATTTTTATTCTTTATATTGTAGCTAGTTAAAAATCTTTCTTGTAAATTGTAATCATGTTAAAACATAAAAGCTAGTAGCTAAACTTTGTTAATACTTACTGGAAAATGGAAATGGAATATTTTTTGAATAAATACAAACATTAAAAACTTATTAATATTATATTTGCATTTATTATTCTTTAAAGATACTATTTTAATTTATAAAATAAATATACTTGGGCACAACCAAATATGAAATATAAATGACTAAGGATTATTGGTTGTACAGGAATGCAATATTGAGTTGCCTAAGAAATAATAAATGTTATATTCCTTTATTACTGTGTATTTATTAGTATACTAGTGGAGTATCGTATCGGCACCTAAAAAAATAGAGTATCGGTATCGGCCTCTTTTCTGGTATCGGTACATCCCTAATATATTGTATATAAAGATATCTACCCACACTGAATCAATATCATGATTAATTTTAAAGTCAGTCATTAATACAGATTGAATATTGCTTTTAACATAAAGCGCCACACCACCACCCTTCTTTCCTCTACGCTGGTATAAATAAAGTGAATATCCGTCTATTTCATATTCCTGAAAGGAGTCTCCATATAATTCTTCTTTATCCCATGCCTCAGTTATGCAAATAATGTCTAGATTCTCATTATAACTAATCAGCTCATCTTTTTTATTTCTAAGGCTATGAGCATTTGTGTAAAAACATTTGATACTCGAAATGCTGTTACTTTTATTGCTATCATCATTATTTGAACCTGTAACAACACTAGCTTTATTTATCTCCCCACTATTACAGTTACCATTGCTATTATTCGTATCTAGATTTAGCCCACCCCCCCCAACTTTACCTAGTTTTTTGCTAAACAAGTCTCCAAACTGGTACTGAAAAGCCCAACACCTTTACGACTCAAGTGAACTCCATCACAGGCTGAATGTTTTAAAATATTTAAGGGTAGTAATAGGGAAGATGATTTAGAAAATTATAGGAAAATAGGAAATGAACTTAACCAGTCAATAAGAAAGGCAAGAGAGAGGCAGAAATTAATTTAGCAAGGAATAGTACAAGAACCTGAAGAAGTTTTTTTTTTAAACATCTTCAAATAAAAATAGAGAATTACCCATGAAATTACTTTATTGAAAATTTAGCGAGTTCAGATAAGGAGTTGGTCAACATTTTCAATGCTTATTTTGCTTCAGTGTTTACTGAGGAAAGATTAGATAATAGTTTGGAGAAGTTCTTGTATGTATGTAACAAATAGACTTACAGAATTGAATCTGAAGATGAAAAAGATATAAACGTTTATTGATTATAGATTGATCCAACGAAAGCTGCAGGGCCCTGATGGCCTTATAAGATATGAATTATGAAAGAGGGTAGTACCAGCATTGCAAAGGCACTGTATTTGATTTTTGAGTAATCTATAACATTTGGTGAGGTACCAGATAACTGGAAAACAGCATATGTTATTCTTATAAGAAAGGTAGTAGGGAAGATTTGGGAAATTATAGGCTAGTTAGCTTAACATTCCGGTTGTAAAGGTTCTGGAAAGTTAATGAAAGGTCATATAGAGAAATATTTAGAAGATAACAAGGTATTGTATGACTCCCAGCACGGTTTCCGAAGGGTAGGTCATGTCAGACAAACCTTTTAGAATTTATGGAATACATAACTGACTGCATTGACAGAAGAGATCCAGTTGATATTGTATATTTAGACTTTAGCAAAGCTTTTGAGTTAAGGTTTCCTACATAAGGGCTGATGAAGAAGTTTTGCAATGTGTACAGTGAAAGTGGCAGTGAAGGTTGACAAAGAGTGGCTGTGGTTAGAAAACAGAAGAACTAAATGGTATTAAATCATCATGGGAAGAGGAAGAGTGGAACCCACAGGGTCTGGGTGCCAGCCATTATTGCTCCCTATATATAGCAGTAAATGATTTAAGTCCAGGGACTTAAATGCAAGGCTTCTAAGTTTGCCGATGATACCAAAGTGGCCACCACAGTTAGGAATAGGGAAGGTGTAGAAAGATTCAAAATGATCTTGATAAACTTCTTGGTCAGCAGATAAGTGGCAAATGAATTTTTAATAGTAAAAGTAAAACTGTAAGGTTCTTCAAATTAGATACTAAATAAAGTTTTAACCCTATGATATGAATGGGATTATTTGAGTCTGTGAACCAAGAAAAGATTAAGATGTAATAAGTAGGTACTTGAAAGTAGCATCAGTGTTTAAAGTTAGAAATAAAGCACAAGATGCTGGGCATAATAAATCACAATGTTGTTTATAAGATCAAGGAAGTTATATAAACCGTATAATAGCTATGTTAGCCAGTACAGGAGCATTAAAGTACAAGTTTGGGCCCCTTTTTTAAAGAAAGACTTAGATTTGCTAGAGTGAGTTCAACGTAGGGCAACAAGGATGATTTCTGTTTGAGGGTAAGAGCTATGAGGAGAGGCTGAAGGAGTTAGGAATGCTTTCTGTAGAAAGGCGATTTCTCAGAGGGGACATGATACAAGTCTACAAAATATTTACATCTATTGATAATACAGAGACCAATAAATTTTTCATAGTAGAGCATGGACAGTTGACCAGGGGGCATACACAGTAACAAAATTATGAAGAAAGCATGCCATCTTGATATAAGAAAGCATGCATTCAGTAATGGGGTTGTTAAATTTTGGAATCTGTTTACAGGGAGGCTGTTGAGTGGGACTCGATTGCAACATTTAAGAAGGTTGGATAGATGTATGGATGGGTTGGGTATCATATAATATATTTAGATGAAGCCAAAATTGGCGAGTTTTTAGTTACAGTAGTTATTAATGTCCCATCATATTACGACCATAATTTAGTTATAATACATGTGATATTTGTATCATTTATATATATATATATATATATATATATATATATATATATATATATATATATATATATATATATATATATATATATATATATATATATATATATATATATATATCGGTATATTTAGTTTTGACTAAGCCAAATTTGTGGATTTGTAGTTACAGTAATTTGACAAGCCCTAGGGTGCTTTGTGGATTTGCATGAGCATGTTTGGTTAGTGGGTTGACTGGGACAGTCCCGACAGGCCCATGTGGCTCCTTACTGTCTCTATATTCTTAATGTCTTAATAAATAAAGTGAATATCCGTCTATTTCATATTCCTGAAAGGAGTCTTCATATAATTCTTCATTAACCCATGCCTCAGTTATGCAAAATAATGTCTAGATTCTCATTTATGGTATAACTAATCAGCTCATTTTTTTTATTTCTAAGTCTATGAGCATTTGTGTAAAAGCATTTGATATTCAAAATGCTGTTACTTTTATTGCTATCATCATTATTTGAACCTGTAACAACACTAGTTTTATTTATATCACCACTATTACAGTTACCATTGCTATTATTTGTATCCTGATTTAGCCCATCACCCCCAACTTTACCTAGTTTTTTGCTAAACAAGTCTCCAAACTGGTGCTGAAAAGCCCAACACCTTTACGACTCAAGTGAACTCCATCTGCTGCAAAAAGATCTTTATCCAGAAATTCTCTCCACAAATCCAAAAACCTAATATTTTCTGGAAAACATAATTTCCTAACCCTTTCATTTACACCTAAAGCCCTACTCCCCCATTCCTGACCTGCACCTAACCTAGATAAAATCCCAGAAATCATGCACCTTCTTCCACTAGCTTTCATCTTCTGAATCAATCTCCTATAATCTGCTATTAATTCTTCTGACCTTCTATGTCCTATATCATTTGTACCCACATGCACAATCACATTTGAATCAACATTTGTGGAATCAATCTCTTTATCTATCCTATCCACGATATCACCACTCTGGTACCTGGATAACATACCTCAATCGTTCTTTATTCTTTAAAGTCCTATTCCAGGGTATCGCCATAGAGCTCCCACTAGTAATGTATCAGTCTTCATTTAGAAAACTCAACATTACCATTGGCACTCTCTGATCCCTCCCCATCTGGAAGACAGTTGAACCTGTTACTGCAGGTCACAGGCTGACTGACTTTCGAGATCCTCATCTTTAAATTATTATTTCTAGTTTCTACAACTCTATATTCATCTGCAGACCTATTTTCAACTACTTTAACCTTTTCCCCCTCATCTTCCTGCCTAGGTGAATCACTATTCCTGTCTACCCCTATATCCCGCTCCCTCCTCGCCTCAACATCCCTACTAACTTTTTTCTTGACACTTCCCTCCTTTCTCAACTCATATACAACTTCTTTCAATTCATTCATATTTTCACTCAGTCTTGCAATCTCCTTCCTTAGCAACACCTAGAGCCCTACTCCCCCATTCCTGACCTGCACCTAACCTAGGTAAAATCCCAGAAATCATGCATCTTCCACTAGCTCTCATCTTCTGAATCAATCTCCTATAATCTGCTATTAATTTTTCTGACCTTCTATGTCCTATATCATTTGTACCCACATGCACAATCACATCTGAATCAACATTTGTAGAATCAATCTCTCTATCTATCCTATCCACAATGTCACTCACTCTGTCACCTGGATAACATACTCTCAATCGTTTCTTTTTATTCTTATTTTGAAAAGTATTATCTAGGTATCGTATCATAGAGTCTCAAATTAGCAATGCATCAGTCTTCCCTTTAGAAAACTCAACATTACCATTGGCACTCTCTGATCCCTCCCCATATGGAAGACAGTTGAACCTGTTACTGCAGGTCACAGGCTGACTGACTTTCGAAATCCTCATCTTTAAATTATTATTTCTAATTTCTACAACTCTATATTCATCTGCAGACCTATTATCAACCACTTTATCCTTTTCCCTCTCATCTTCATGCCTAGGTGAATCAATATTTCTTGGTGAATCTCCCTTAACAATACATTCTCTGCATTCAAAACACAAACAGGGCAGCTATTCACATATTCACCTCTTACAGTCCCACAGTTATCACATAGAGCATACATACTTTAAATTATTATTAGCTTACTAACCTGTACCTATTATTTTAAAAACTACAGTTTAAATATCACTAAAGCCTAAAAAGAAATAAACTAATCTCTTTAAAACAAGTTAAAAATTTAAACAAGCCTAAATTTAGCTTAGGCTAGGCCAGGGATATATAAAAATTATAAGGTAGGCTTAACTGTAGTCTATGACTGTGAAACTTAATTTAATTTAAATTATCACTTAATAAAATTAACAATTATTAAAGACTGTATTTAAATACAGAAAATCTACTTCAGAATCCAAATAAACCTCCACACAGAAAACAGTAAATCTCTTACCTATGTTAGCCTAGGGTTAGGCTATCAAATTTAAATTATCACAAAATTAATATAACAATTCTTATATCCACAAAGCACCCTAGGGCGTGTCAAAATACTGTATCTAAAAATCCACCAATTTGGCTTAGTCAAAAATAATGATATAGCTATATATGATACCCAAACCATCCACATGCATTAATAACTAAGTTATGGTCACACATGCAGTCTACCATTAATAACTACTGTAATTAAAAACCCGCCAATTTGGCTTCGTCTAAATATATTATATGATACCCAACCCATCCATATACCTATCCAACCCTTTCTTAAATGTTCAATCGAGTCACACTCAACAACCTCCTGTGGCAGACCATTACAAAATTGAATGCATGCTTTCTTATATCAAGATCAGGGTTGTGGAGTCGGAGGCGGAGTCAGGGAGTCGGTAGTTTTGAATAGAGTGGAGTCGGAGTCGGAGTTGAAGTCGGTAATTTTCAAAAGGGTGGAGTCGGAGTCGGTTATTTTCAAAAGGGTGGAGATGGAGTCTGTAATTTTCAAGAGGTCGGAGTCGGAAAATTTTTGAACCGACTCCACAACCCTGATCAAGATGGCATGCTTTTTCTTAATTTTCTTATTATGCCCCCTGGTCACCTGTCCATGCTCTACTATGAAAAATTTATTGGCCCCCCTTACACAATAGATAAATATTTTTGTAGACTTGTATCATAACCCTCTGAGAAACTGCTCTTCACAGAAAATATCTAACCCTGTCAAGCCTCATAGCTCTTACCCCTAAACCCAGAAATCATCCTTGTTGCCCTACGTTGCACTCTCTCCAGCATTTCTAAGTCTTTCTTTAAATAAGGTTCCCAAACTTTTGCACAATACTCTATTACTGGCCTAACATAGCTATTATTTAGTTTACCTATTACTTCCTTGCTCTTGTAAACAACATTGTGATTTATTATGCCCAGCATCTTATTAGCTTTTTTCCTAGCTTCCAAACACTGATTAGCTACTAAATTACTGCTTATAATCACACCTAAATTTTTCTTTGGTTGACTCAAGCCAATCCCCATTCATATCATAATTAAAACTTTTATTTGAGTAACCTAGGTGAAGAACCTTACAGTTTTTACTATTAAAATTCATTTACCATTTATCTGCCCACCCAAGAAGTTTATCAAGGATCTATTCTGAATTTATACATCCCCTTTCACTATTTCTGATCAGGTGGTTCCTTTGTATATCTCCAAACTAGAAACCCAGGGGTTTTAAGTCCCTGGTCTAAATCATATATATATATATATATATATATAGAGAGTATATATATATATATATACATAGAGTAGCAGAATATATATATATATATATATATATATATATATATATATATATATATATATATATATGGTATATATATATATAATGTATATATATATATATATATATATATATATATATATATATATATATATATATATATATATATATATATATATATATATATATATATATATTTGGTATATATATATTTATATTATATATATATATAAGTAAAATCAATAGTGGCCCCAGAACTGAACCCTGTGGGACACCACTCTTCACTTTTTCCCATGATGATTTATTGACATTTAGTTGTACACACTGTTTTTTCAACTGCTTTTTTATTCAATCATGCACCACTCCACCTATACACACAATAACTTCTGCATAAGCCTTCCATGAGAACCTTATCAAAAGCTTTGCTAAAGTCTAAATGTATACACATCAACTGATCTAAACGGTCAATGCAGTCAGTTATGTATTCCATAAATTCTAAAAGGTTTGTTTGACATGATCTGTCTTTTTTTAAATCATTGCTGGGAGTCATACAATACCTTGTTATCTTCTAAATATTTATATGACCTTTCATTAACTTTTCCAAAACTTTTAACCAGGGATGTTAAGCTAACTGGCCTATACTTCAAATCTTCCTACTAATTCTTTCTGAGAATAGTAAGCACAATGAGCAAGTTGTTTTCTGGGTGTTTATCCACACTTCACCCTCAATGTGTTATAGACTGCTTAAAACCAAGATAAAAATTAGGTTAAAGCAAAACAAGTTTGGTTTTTTCGAAAAAAAGTTTTTCAAGTAAAAGAAACAGTTTGAAAAACAAGTAAAATTTTTTTCATTTTCAATTAAGTTAGAATGAAAGGAATAATTAGGTTATAAATTATAAATTCTTTTCTACTAACATTTTTATTCACTGTGCATGTAGGGAAGGTCTAGTTTGTGTCTGCACTTATATCTTTCTTGTTATTTTGAGCTTATATTCTTGACTTTTGAGATTCATAATATTTTGTTTTGTAGTTTATTGATAAGTTTTCTTGCCTGTCAGTTAGTAACTTATTGATAATTATTTAACTGTAATTTAGAAATGTTACATGCAAAAAGTCGTGACTGCACTTTTAAGAAACAAAATGTTGTAATATAATCTTGTTGTGTATTACGTAAAACTAGGTTTGTTAGCTCATAATCTAGAACAGGAGTTCGAGTACCTGCCACCTGAGATGATTATGCTAAGGCAGCCAAGCTTAAGAGTCCTTGTTACTGCCCCTGCTCCTTCACCACTGCCATTTCACACAATATTTCACATGACTGAGAGAACAAGATCTGTTAGTTATATCAAACAGCCAGGCTTTGATCATGCTGACAGAGCCCAGCAGGCTGAGCTTGACAGTGCCTGTCAGCACACAGTAGTCAGTAAACACAGTGACTGTGGTCTGGGAGTGGGGATCAGCATTGGTGAACAAAAGCTGATATTCCAAAGCCAAAGAGTTTTTAATTTAAATATTCACCATCCCTTGGCAATATAAAAACTTTAATATTTTATTTCACATCCCTTAATCTTCATGCTGAGGACGTCAATCTGTTTGCACTGTAATTGTCCCTCTTCCCTGCTGAGGTTGTCAACGTTGTCACTAGTAATTAGTTTTAGAGGACTGATCACTACGGCTCTGCCGCTAAATCAGATGCCTGTTTATACTGGAAGTCTTAGCTATGAACTCTTTACCTTTCTAAATTTACGTTATTACATTTATCTTGTGACCTTTGGCAATTTTAAGACCTGTTTGAGCATATAAATCCTGGCCCCGCCTTCGAATGTAGTTAGTATGAACCAAGCGCCATCAGCATGGAGATGTTTCAAAGCTCGATTTTATTGAAAGTTTGGCTTATTATTCTAGATGCTGGGTTGATTTTTTATCATTGTATCCCCCTTATCCCCCATCCCAATGACTTTCTTCTATACTTGGGAGCCCCTCAATCTATTCCTTTTCTTTCCTCCCCCTTACTCCATCCCCAATGGGTACAAAATTTCTTCATTTTATCTTACTTGCATTCTTCTTACTTTCTCTTCTCTCCCTCTCTCTCTCTCTCTCTCTCTCTCTCTCTCATATATATATAGTTAGCAGAGTAAGAGTAGTATAGGTAGAGATAAGAGAGCAGTTATATATATATATATATTATATATATATATATATATATATACCAGTTTGGGGAAACCAATGTAAATCGCTTTTTTTTTTTAATCAGAATCATGAAAACGCGAAATTTTAAGTTATATCTATACTTAATAGTTTTTTCTCACATTTAGAGTTTCCCAATGTTTAGAATAAAATAATAAAATCTCGAAATGAATATTTTTAAAAATTTTGAAAATTCCATTTCAAAAATTTGGGGAAAAACCGGTCAGTGGCGTCGGGGAAAAGCCGGTCATTAAATATTATTTCTTTTGTGCTTGTCAAAACTAATTATAATTATAATTTAAATGTTAAATAGAGTCTAATAATATTATAGAATTAATTTGGATTAGAAAACACAAGTCTAAGTTATATTTTTTTAACATTTTGCAAACGCTGATTTTTTTACAAAAATTCTTGAAATTTTTTTCATTTTTTTTTCCAAATAAGCATTGAAAAAAATGAATTATGACAATAATTTTAATAATTTCAATAATAATATTTCAACTTTTAACAAAATTGTTTTATATTACTTAGGTAGGCCTATAAAAATTATATTGATTTCACGTGAACTTTTTTGACGAAATATTGTTCACAATATTATAATTTAAAATTATGACAATCAATTTAATTACTATTAATAGTAATAACTAATAATAATTGCACTTTCTTTTTAACAAAATAGGTTTTTTTTTTTTTTTTTTTTTTATATCGGAGGAGTACGCATTTCACGCGAACTTTTTTTCATCCCACACTGCATAAGAAAGATATAGAAAACATTTAAACAAATGTCTTTATAGTCTACCATGGATAAAATTAGAACAAAAATATTATTGAAAACCCGTGGCTAGATATTTTCTAAAAAGTTTAATAACTGCTTTTCCCTTATTTCCCACCAAGCCTCTCCTGAAATTGAAAAAAAACTTAATAACTTTAAAAATAAGTTTAATATTTTAAATTTTTTATATGGAAAATGTTAAAAATAGACTTCCCAATATGCATCTAAATCGAAATTATGATATCTTAATTCTACAGATTCACGAGTGTCTTAGAATTTTTAAAAAAAAAAAAAAATTTTTTCCAACTTTGGGAAATTTGACTTGTAGGTGCAAGTTATTTACTTAAATTTATTTATATATATTAAAATATAATTCCATTTGCTACTTAAAAACCTTTCTCTAATTGAAAATTTTTTAATCTAAAAAAATATTAACAATTTATTAAACTGACCGGTTTTTCTCCAAGCTTCCATTTTACGGTATATATATATATAAAATATAAGAAAAAATAGGAAAATATTTGTAAATTTATCGGAAGCAGATTTATTTTTACAAATTATTATTCGGTATATATATATATATATATATTATATTATATATAGTATATATATATATTAATATATATATATATATATATATATATATATATATATATATATATATATATATATATATACATATAAAAGTGCATATATATATAGAGGTATATATATATATATATATATATATATATATATATATATATATATATATATATATATATATATATATATATATATATATATATATATATATATATATATATATATATATATATACACGGAAGCAAAATAAATACACACGCTGACCCAGCACTGACACAGCGAAGATAAATAAATATGAGCGTATTTTTACCGTCATGAGCGGTACACACGCTGACTCAGCTGACGCGTGAATATTTTTATTATTTCATTTGCATCCCTTAAGTCACTTGAGTTTTGTCATTCAGACTCATTCTATATAAATATAATATACATTAATATTTAAAAGTAAATTATAAATATGATTATATGATACAAATGTAAAATACATAGTTAAATTAGTAAGTAGCCCACAAACAGCAGTCTGCAGGCTACAACCTACTGTAAATTGTAACGAAAACAATTGATAAAATATAAGAGAAAAAGGTAGTTGTTCTGCTATTTTATAAATCATAATGGAATATTTGTTTAATTTCGTATCCTTATATTTGAAAAATGAAAATACTCAAGTGAAATATCATATTATTCTCTTTATATTTTTAAAAATACATTTAATGCAAAAAAATGAAAAAAACACGATTTGAAAACATTTTTTTTCCCAACCCTAACAGTGCATTTGCAATGCTGGTACTACCCTCTTTCAGAATTCTACCATATATACCATCAGGGCCTGCAGCATTACTTGGATCAATATGGTCTAATAAACGTTTAACATCTTTTATGTCAAATTCAAATTCTGTAAGTCTATTTGTTACATGCATACAAGAACTATTACTCTCCAAACTATTATCTAATCTTTCCTCAGTAAATACTGAAGGAAAATAAGCATTGAAAATGTTGACCAACTCCTTATCTGAACTTGCTAAATTTTTATCAATTTTAATTGGACCAATTGTCCTATTCTTATTTTTAAATTTATAAAAGTTAAATATTTATTAATCTTAATATCAAACCAACTAGGAAAATACACCTTTACTATAAATTTGGCAATCATCGTTAGATTTTTAGTAAGTAGTTTGGAATGGATAAATACAGGGTAAAGATCTCTGCATGCCTATTTTGCCAATGAGAATGGTTCATAGGTCCAACTTCTAAAAAGGCCAAATCATCATCTATGTTCCCTGTGATTACACCCCAATAGATGCAATAAGCATAGTACTGGTCAGTCGATAAGTCATCAATGACTTTATTGTCTAGTATGACAAATTTTGGATTTGGAATTGGCCTAAACTTAGCAACACCCCATTTGCAAACATTGCCATTCAGCTGTGAGCCAATGGCTCCAGAAAATTTATCTGGCCCTTTGGTAGTTCCATCAATTTTAATAAAAATATGCCTTAAAGGTAACTCATTTAGATGCAAAATGCAAATATCCCCCTGTAATGGAACTCCTAGAAACATTTCCAAATATCTAATGGAACCACGTAAATGACCAGTATTGACATTGGTTCTATCTGCCTTTGCTAAGTTCAGTTTTGTTTGAAGCTCTGTTCCCTGTAGTGTTTTGAATATTCCATGAGCTACATCTATTCCCTTGGCGCTTTTTGGTGTGATGTGATCAAGGTAAAAGTCATCTGAAAATAGAAATTTCTAATAACATAGGTACAGAATATTTTATAAATATAGGTAGTTTAGTTTTCATAATTTATAGGTGCTTGATACTTAGTATTACTTACCTGGCTCACCAGTGATGACATAATGCTCCTCCAGCAGTGTTGAAGTGTGATATTTCCCATTAATTTCACAATTCACAAGGGTTGCATCTCGCCTGCCATCAAAGCCTATTCCTGTGACCTTTTCAAACAGGATTTTTCTTGCTGCTTTCACGTAATTTTTCCCTAGTGGTTCCGAGTTTCTGATTGTTGTGCTAAAGTCAAATTTATAATTATAATAATTATACCAAATAATTGGAGATTGGTATTTAGTAGTAATTTGTATGATAGAAATACTTTACTTGTCAATAACATGTCGCATTTTGTCTTTGAGATAAACAAAATCTACCAATGTAGCAGAAGCAATAGCTGCACCAGCTCTATCACTTATTTGATACCTGAAAAAGAGATTTTTAGTACTATGTATAAGAAAAATAGCTTTCAATAGGAATTTGGTATGAATATATCTCAATGTCTAATGAAGCATTGATTTGTAAGATTGTTTTTTTTTTTGCTTTTTGTAACTTTTAATGACAAAACTACTTAAATTACCTGTCACACATTTCAGCAAGCATTCATAGCCTTGTTCGATTTTGCTCAGAACTTGACATTTCTCCACTATAATCAGGATCTGAATTATTACTAATTGAAAATGACTCAGACATTTCAGCATCTGATTTCTCTATTTCTCCAGATACTTGAGGACTTTCTTCTTCAAGTCCTTGAAAAGAGCAGCTTGCTTTCATCTCAGAAGAATCCAGTTTCCTAGTTTTCTTTGAACTAAGACTTTCTTGAATAACTCTTTTTTTTAATTTGGCTTCAGAAGGTGTTTCAGGAACTAGCTTAGAAGTGCAGTAGCCATGCCTGTTGGTTTTTTGATCCTGAAAATGGAAAAATTCTATAAAACACTTTTTATCTCTACCTACTGGATGTTAAATATAATTTTAAGTTTGAATTGAGTATTTGAGTAAATGCTTTAAAGTTGGGTCTAAACTTTTGATGTTATACTCGCCTCATAAAACTTGTAATCTTCATCTGTCATTTTTAATAGAAACTTCTTTTCAATTTCTGCTAGTTTCTTGTGGTCTTTTTGATGTACATCAAATAGTTGATTTGCCTCTTCTATAAAACCTGCTGCATCTGTTTCATATTTTTGTCCTCTTTTTCTTTTTGTCATAGTTCACAAATTTATAAAAATTTTCAATGTAACTGCTGAGCTTTGTTTTAATTCCAATGACAGATATTGGATAAACATTATAATTTACCCATAGATTGAATAGTTCTACACTAACATCTCTCTGAACACTGTCTTTCCTATAGTCTTTAAAGTAAAGACATCTTTCAAGCACTTGCTTTAAAGTGGGAAGTTTTCCAAAAGGAAATTCTTCTAATGGTTTAAAGCATTCATCCACAATGTATTTATTTGATTTATTTGCTGTTTTCCTTGTAGACATCGCTAAATATATTAAAATTGATGATATTTATTTAATTATGTATCTGAAAAACAACCAAATAGATATTAAATGAGTCAATTTTTGGAAAAAAGTCGATTTGTTTTTAGTTTTCTGTAAATAACTTTTTAAATATAGGTGTTACAAGAAAATGTCATAGAATAAACAGTAAATATCATATTTTGCATCTTTTAATGCAAAATCTTTACACATTGAACAAATATTAAGCATTTTATGAAGAATTTAAGGATTTTTTAACCTAAGAAATTTAGAAAATTTTTTTAGTTCTTTTATATAACCTCAAGTGGGTCGGCTAAAACTGGTAACCACATGGTTTTTTTGTCATAAATCTTCATGTTGCATCAAAAGCCAAGTAATTAGAGGGGACACTTTTTTATTTTTATGTTTTGGCCCCACCTTATATATATATATATATATATATATATATATATATATATATATATATATATATATATATATATATATATATATATATATATATATATATATATTTCTATATAAATTATATGTGTGTAAGAGTAATATATATATATATATATATATATATATATATATATATATATATATATATATATATATATAAAAAAAAAAAAAAATATTATTTTTTTTTTTTTTTATATATATAAAAATATATATATAGAGAGAGAGAAAGAGTATTATATATATATATATATATATATATATATATATATATATATATATATATATATATATATATATATATATATATATATATATATATATATATATATATAGTGCTGTTACACAAAAAAAAACCAATTTTCAGTTTTTTGCCTATAACTATTAAACTATTTTATATATTAGACTTTTATAATAATTTCTTATAATGGCTAGGCCTAGGCTATATATCCCAGGAAAAATTATTTGTTTTGCTTTAATACTTTTATAATTATTTAGATAAAAAAAAAAAAACCAATGTAAGGAAAAAAAAACCCACTTCTAAAAACCCTTCCTAGAGCGACAATATGTCATCATATGCTAGTTAAATCTTTTTTAAGCATATTTTATGAAAAATATTATTAAAAATAGTAAAAAAAAAAAGTAAAATTTAATATGAAATTAAGATACCGTCAACCGAGGCAATTTCAGAAAAAAAATCGGCCTTTTTTTTGTTTTTAAGTAACTGTAACTTAAAAACTATAACACTTACAGAAATTAGTTCTAGATATAATAAAATATGGGCATTTGGCAATCATTTAATGTAAAGAAATTAAAAAAATAAAAATAATAACTATTTTTAAAAAATTTCTAAAAAAAAAGAAAAAAAAATTTTTTGGGGGCCAATTTCAGAAAACCTAAAAAAATATATAAATTTTATCAATATTTGGTTGACACTAGCTGAAATGAGCTTCCCTAATGTGTTAGTAGTAAGTAAGAATGATAAATTAGCTGTATTGCCAGATTTCTGATTTTTTAAAAATCTGGCACCCTTAGATTTTTAGCTACTTTTTAGTTTTTGATGTTGTCAGGTATGTTTATATGGGTTTCCGATGTTGATTCCCGTGGTTACTGAGTCAATTGGCCCCCCCAGTCAAGGGTGGGGGGAATGGAATGGAAATCTGAAATTGCCCCGGGTTCATAAATGTTAAATAACTTTTTAATGAAATGTGCTATCAATATGCATTTTATATGTATACATAGCTTAAAACCTGTACTAGTAAACAATTGCACTTTTACAATTTAATTTTTTATTTTTCTAATAGACCTTATAAATCAAAATTAAAAATTAAAAATTTTTTAAAAATCAAAAAATCTAGGTTATTTATATATTAAAAAATTTTTTTGCAGTTCACTGCACCTGTTAATCTTCTACAACTTTATTAAAAAAAAAAATTTTTTAATTCTTTTAAAAAAACATGGTTTTTTTTTTTTTGTACAAAGTGGTTTTTTGTTACATTTTTTTCTGGGGGGTTTTCGGACCCCCAGAAAGAAAAAAACAACCATACAGCATGTTGATAGGAGTTATAGTGCATGTACATTATTTTCAATTAATTTGAAATTGTTTTTTTTTCGTTGAAAGTGGGTTTTTTTAGAGCTCAACTCAAGGGTCTGGGGGGGGGCTGCATAAAATTTCATGAAATTTGGTGTGGAATGAGATCAAGGATGGGACCAACAGGAATGAATCAAATATTATGCTAATTTATAAATTTCTTAATGCAGTGAATCCTTGAAAAGTCTCAAAAAGTCGTTTCAGAAATGCTGAAAATTTGTGAAATTTTTCAAAAATGAAAAAAAATTCCCAAAATTCAAAAATTGACTTCTTGAACCATTATAACAATTTTTTTTCACTCGTACTAGATGCGATTAATACGTGCACCAAATTTTTTCGCTCTAGACCTCATATTTACCGAGATACAGCAATGGGTTGTTTTTATAACAAATGGGCTTGTTTTTTTTTTGTGTAACGGCACTATATATATAGCGTCGGGCGGGGTGACCGGGCCCACCTTTTTTGGATTTTGGGGTTACATGTTGGTTATATATATATACATATATATATATGCTATATATATATATATAGAAAAGCTGTTATAAAAAGGGCCCACAATTTTAAGTTTGGCAATAACTACTAAACTATTTAACATATATGAGTTTTAAAATAAGTTCTTAGATTGCCAGGTCCTATGTATGTTACCACATAAAAATTTTTTGTTTTGCTTAAAAATTGTAAAAATATTTAGACTCCCCGAAGTGAAAAAGTCATAAGTGCAAAAAGGGGCCCATGTGTAAGGGATACAAAAGGGCCCCACCCTTTTAACTCTTGCTAGAGTTAATTTTTGTTATTTTTAGGTTATTATTTTGTTACAAAAGAAATTTTTTGGGGAGAAAAAGGGAGAATTTTTTTTTTTTTTTTTTTGGAAATTAAAATAAAAATAATAAAATAAAAAGGTAAATTTCAATTTTTTTCTCAATCATCCTGTTAACCTCATAACTTTGGTTAGTTAATTTTTTGTGTTTTTAAGTTATTTTGTTATTTAAGGTTTTTTTGTGACTAAATATGAAGAATTCTTTTTTTTTTTTTTTTTTTTAAATTAAATAAAGAAGTAAACTTATTTAACTTGAAAAAAAAATCCAAGTGGGCCAACTCTATAATCCTCTATATATATATACCGTATATATACAACAAGAGTTAAAATAAAGATGGGCCCTTTTTACATAACATTTATGAAAAGTGGGCCCTTTTTACATAACAAAAATATTTTTTAGACAATATACTAAAGTAAACAAAAAATAAACAATATACCATGTTGTTAGGTATTATAACACATATACAGGCCAATTTTCATTCAAAAAAAAAGTGGGCCTTTTTTTGTCATACAAATGGGCCCTTTTTGTATAGTCTTTTTCGATGGTACCTGTGTGTTGATTGGCTGCACCAAATTTCTTGAAATTTGGTGTGGGATTACCTTTTGCATGGGAGACTAACATAATTTAATTCAATATTAATATAATTTCTAGAGTTCTTAATGCAGTATTGACTGGAAAAGTACCAAAATGGTTTTTCACGATCGTCAAATTCAATTTTTTTGAAAATTTCAAAAAATCTCCAAAATTCAAAAATCGAATTTAACTCACACACCTTTAAACATGCATACCAATAAGATAGTCCACTAATTTTTTTCTGCCACACATCATATATGAATAGAGATACAGGTGGGCCTTTTTTGTATAACAAAATTGGTGGCCCTTTAGGGTAACAGCACTATATATATAGGGCCGTTAATATATAGAGTATATATATATATATATATATATAGTTATATAAATAGTATATAGGTAGTATATATATATATATGTTATATATATATTTATATATATATATATATATATATATATATATATATATATTATACACTTGCAGGATTGTTATTATATTCATTTTTTAATTCTAAACAGTTTTAAATTACTTATTCTTCATAATGTTTTCTTGTTATAGATATGTTTTCCATTCAGCAAAAAATTTTCATAAACCTTTGAGATTTATAAATTCACTTTATAGTACAAATAAATATAATTTACCAATAAGTAAATTACCTTCTTTTATCAGGTATTGTTCTATTAGCATATTTAAGATAATAATGTCATGTTTATTTGAGACATTTTACTCATTTATAATTGTTACCATTCGTTATTTAAATAACATATTCTATAAGAACATTCAAAAAACTGGTACCGGTATAGTTAGAAGCCATATGGACCTATTAAGACTGTCCTAGTCATGAAGTTGTAGACCCCTATAGTTGCATTTGCTTTGAATGCGTTATCTTAGATTTCATTTTTTCATGCAAATAATTACCCAACTTTGTAATTATAGATTCTGCATGCAATATACTAAGCCAAACCATAAACAAATAAGTCAATATATGCATATTCAATCCTTTCTAACATTGTGTAAATCAATCTCAAGAAAAAGGTGGATAGGAGAATAAATAAGAGTATATGAAGATGATGTATGTTGGGTTGCTTAGATGAGTATTTAAATCATGATGGTATGATTTTTATCTTTTCTGTCGTCCATAGCCTCCCTCAGTAGTAGTTTTGTGGTCATTGAGTGAGGGTGTGTTTCATTTGCTCTTCCATTTCACTACTGTAATCTTATTTTGCAAGTGAATTTATAAGCACAAATCAGTATTGTGTATCTAACTTGTGGTTTCAAGCCTGTGTACTTATTTTTTACTATTTTCATTATTATTATTATTTTAGCCGAGTATTGGACTAGGTAGTGTTTGATAGCTTCTAACCTAAGCTAGAGTAGTTAAGAGATTTTACTACTGTTCACTGCTGTTTTGCAGGTTTATTTGATTATTGTGTTTTTTATATAACTAGTCATAAAAATATTTTTGCTAAATTAAACCTTTTTGATTTTTACATTTTGATTTTCTTAGAAAATTAAATTATTTTTTTCCCTCCCTCATGATATGTTAGGCCAGTATTTGAGTATTGTGCACAAGTTTGGGCCTTATTTAAAGAAAGACTTTGATATGCTAGAGAGTGCAACGATGAGCAACAAGGATGATTTCTGGGTTTGAGGGTGAGAGCTATGGAGAGAGGCTGAAGGAGTTAGGAATGTTTTCTGTAGAAGGCGATTTCTCAGAGGGGGACATGATACAAGTCTACAAAATATTTACATCTATTGGTAATACAGAGAATAAATTTTTCACAGTAGAACATGGACAGGTGAACAGGGGGCAATAAGAAATAAAAGAAAGCATGCCATCTTTGATATAAGAATGCATGCATTCAGTAATAGGGTTAAATTTGGAATAGTCTGCCAGAGGAGGTTGTTGAGTGTGACTGAATTCAACATTTAAGAAAGGGCTAGATTCGTTTATAGGTTGGGTATCATATAATATATTGATGAAGCCAAATTGCGGTTTTTAGTTATAGCAGTTATTGTTGTGTTAGATGGCATGTGACCATAACTTAGTTATTAATGCATGTGGATGGTTTGGGTATCATATATATATATATATATATATATATATATATATATATATATATATATATATAGTATATATATATATATATATATATATATATATATATATATATATATATATATATATATATATATATATAGATATATATATATATAGATATAGTATATATATATATATATATATATATATATATATATATATATATATAGTATATATATATATATATATATATATATATATATATATATATATATATATATATATATATATATATATAGATAGTATATATATATATATATATATATATATATATATATATATATATATATATATATATATATATATATATATATATATATATATTAGGATAAAAACGATAGTATCGGTATCGGTAGTATCGGCCATTTTTGATGGTATCGGTATCGGCTAAAATGGCCGATACTTAGCCGATACTTTTACTTTGGGTGAAAAATTATGAGGAAACTTTTAGATTCAATAATAAATCTAGTTCGATATAGATAGCTAGTACCGTTATCTTTTTTTCCTGATTTCCTTTAACTTAGATTTTTGCGTTTTCTCCAACTTTGGTCTTTAGCGTGTAAATTTACCTTATTTAGACACAGAAAATTAATATAATTTATACAGATTTATCTTTTACTTTTTCTAGTTGATCAATAGTATTTTATTTTTTTTTTAAATTTCGTGAGAGCGTGTGAATGCGTGAGTGTTTTTAAACTTTCTGATTATTCATATTTTAGATATTTGTTGTAAATAGGGGTTTATCGTTTAAAATTTAGGTTTTAGCGTGCGTAATAAATTTTCCTCATTTCTTCTTCTTTGGTTTTTTGTCTATTTGTTTCTGTCTTTTTTTTTTTTTTTTTCTTTTTTTTTGTGATTGCGTAGCGCAGTAATGCAGTGCGTGTGCGTGTGCGCAGCGTGTATAATAGAAGATTTGGCACAGGCGTGGCTTTCTTTGACTTTACCAACATCAATGGATTGCACTCTAACTCTGCATCCATGGAATACTACCTCTCTAACTCTAACCCTAATCTTATGCTCTTGTCTGAGACCCAGATGGCTAAGAATTCATCTTTCAACTCGTTTAATATATCCAACTATAGCTTATTTTATAATTTCCGTCTGAAGGGTGGAGTATGTGCCTATGTAAATATAAATATTCCTATAACTCGAATCTCCTAATTTCGAAGTTCTGTGGCTTAAAATCTTTCTTCCTTCTACTACAATATTCTTATGTTTGCTATTGTTCTCCTAACAGAACAGATTTCCATGCCTTTTTGATTACCTAACTACTTCTCACGAGACTGTTATATCTTCATTAAAAATACTGAGGTCCCTAATTTAGGGATTTCAATGTGCAGCCATTAGCAAACCAGCCTGTTGGATCTCTCTCGTACTGATTTAGTTGGGAGGAGTCAATCATTTAGTATTCTCAACCATCTGAGCAACTGATTAATAACCTTACACACTGATCGTCCCAACCTCATTCTTGAACACACTTGACCTATGTTTCACCACTAGTCCTTCTCTCTATAAATACACCACCTTCGCTCCTATCAGTAAATCTGACCATAACCCTATATCACTTAATTTTAATATTCTTTCTCCAACATCTCCATATCCTGCCATATAGTGTTTTTCTGTACTTCTTGATCGGGCCGATTGGGGGCATTGCGTTGTTTCTACGCTAACTCTAATCTGAGTGACTGCTTTTGACTCTGACGCCCAGATCTCTGTCATAAAGTGGAACTGTAATTTTTAATGGGGATGAAAGCAGGTTCATTCCCTTCTTGACCAAATCTTTTTCTCCCCTCAAAAACCCATGGTTCGGTCGTGCTTGCTCCCAGCATTCAGGTTCTAGAGACAATGCTTATCTGGTGTGGAAAAATTCTCGTTCTCCTATCACTCTTGCCAATTTTCATTCAGCTAGAATCGCAGGGATACTCTTCGACGGCAAAGCGGACTTTCATTAAACGTAAGTGCGCTGACCTCCTTGGTTCTCACTGACAATCTTTCTGGCCTCTTGCCACAAACATCTCTAACAACTTCTGTAAATCATCCTTCTCCCTGACTAGCTTCTGTGCAAGATGGATCTCTTGTTGTTAATACTCCAACCAAAGCCAATCATCTCTTTGGCCTCCTATTTTCCTCTAATTCAACCCTGGTCGATTCTCTTCCTCCTCCCTTTCTCCTCTCAGGTGTCCTATGTCTTTACCTGTCATTTCATTTGATCGGGTGTGCATGAGCTCCTGAAACTATGAATGCTAGAAAGGCGGGTGTCCCGATGGTATTCTCCTCCTGAAGTTTTGAGGGAAGTGTGCTGTCAGGCTGGTCCCACCCCCGTTCCACCATATTCTCTAGTGCCTCAATACTAGCACTTTCCTCAGTGCCAGCGCCAGAGTGTCCAAATCATTCGGAAAATGATGCCGTCTGATCCTTAACTTACGCTCTATAGTTTCCTTTCACTTGTATTTCTTCTAAGATCTGAAACCCTTCTCAATTCTCACTTCTTAGATCATTTGGAATCTCTTTCCCTTCTTTCTGATTACTAGTACGGCTTTCGGTGCTCGTGTTTCTAAGGAGTATACTTTCCTATTTACCAGATTTATATTCTTCGCCTTAGGGAACTACGGAAGACTTGTAGTGGGCGCTGATATCCAAAGCATTGATCCAGCACGTCACTGCTCAAAGCTCCCCCTAATTTGCTTCCTTCTTCTCAGAGCACTATGTCTAGCTTTCAAATCGCTTCAATGTTGGCTGTTGTTGATGGGGCTTAATTTCTTTTCTGTCAATAAGGTCAGTGTTCCTAGTTTTGCTTTATCTCCACTTATTCCCTCTGCTTTTCATCAATGGAGACTTCCTTCACCTGCATATCTAACTCTATCCACTCATCTGCCGATGACTCGACCCTTCAACTCATATCAATTTCTTGCTCCCTCTTACTTCTAGAATTGCTCGTTCCATCTTTCCGATCTCTCTCTATTCTCGCTGATCTGGATAGAATTTAGGGTTGGGTCAGTCTAAGCTTGTAAATGCACTTTAAAACCCACTTCTACAAATTTCTAAGATACTAACTTTCTATCTCTTTCACTGTACTTTCTGTCTCCCACACAATATAAACATCCTGGCTTTAACATAAACAAAATGTTTGAACCCCAATCACAGTGGTTGCTAGCGGCCTCAAAAGAAACTTGAGCTCATTATGGTGAGACTTTTTCTCTTCTCGTTACTCCACCTCCAGCAACAAGGGTCTCATCCGCCCTTGTGTGGGAGTACTGCTCTCATATGTGGGTATGGGGCTCTGGTTTCATCCGTTTTGGATAGGGCCTGTGTTGCGCCTGGTATTCATAACTGTCCTGTAATTTCTTCAGTTCACTTTGACCCTTATATTTGGCGCGAATAGATTCTATATATTACTCATATTTATATATATTACTATATTTACTAATATTCTATATTCTATGATTTCTATAGGTATCCCAGGGAGGCAAAACAGGGAACTATCCACTCGCTGTAATTTCACTGCACCTTTACGGCGCCTCACAGAAAAACAGTGGGTGCCAGTCGACACATGAGTTTTGTGTTGATATTAGTAACTCCAGACTGGTTTCCTACGGTCAATTTAATTACCCTCACTTTAAAGCCTGCGTCTGTGCTCATCTGCGTAATTTGCGAAGATGGATTTTTGAGGCGCTCAACACCCACTCCTGAATAGGTTCTGCCCGTGAGCGGCGGTGACAACTGTAAAAATAAATAAATAAAAGGTTCTATTAAGGAATTCCTTAAGCTTAGCTGAAACCCCACAAGAATGACACCTCCGACGGTGAACCACTTCTAGAATGCATCAAAATAGCTGAACCGAGGAGCTTTGCTCGTTGACAAAAAAAAAAAAAAAAAAAAGGGAGATTAGAGAGTGGAAGCTGCTTATTTGCAACCCTGGCAACAGCACTGATAGTGACTATGGTGGCTTTTCAGCAAATAAACCTACTGAAGATGAGGATCTGGATATATTAGACTTTGATAAGCTCATGGTCGAAATTGCATTGACATCTCATTCACCTTCAAAGGGAACCTCATCGTAAAAACTGAAGAGACAGTCATCAAGTGAGCAAAGATAATTCAAATTTGCAGTCTGTGAAAGAGGAGATGAGGCTCCACGGAAAACATGAGATGCTCCCTACAGAGAGAATCCTTTCATGCGGTGGCATGAAATGGGAAGTTTTCATTATTATCAGTGCTTGCAGGCAAATACTATCAGCACCTCCTTCAACAGTCGAGAGAGAGGCATTTATAGTGTAGGTAGGAATGTAAACATCCCAAAAAGGAACAGTCTCGTCAGATACTATTGAAAGCTTACTGTTTTTGCATCACAATTTTGTGAATTTTTGAATTTTGAGTATTGAATGATATCTATCTTAAAGGAGTATTTTATTATATCATGTTTGAGTAATAGCGTTTTTTTTTAATTTTAACTTTTCGGCTGATTAATTGAGGTCTCTTCTTTCATTATTTTTATTCTTTATATTGTAGCTAGTTAAAGAATCTTCTTGTAAATTGTAATCATGTTAAAACATAAAGCTAGTAGCTAAACTTTGTTAATACTTTCTTAAAAAATGGAAATGGAATATTGTTTGAATAAGTTACACTAACATGCTTATTTAATATTATATTTGTAATTATTATTCCTAAAGGTACTATTTTAATTAATAAAAATAAATATATTTCAAAATAAAACCAAGTCATGAAAGATAAATGACTATAAGTATTGGTTTGTACAAGTGAATGCACTAGAGTTGCCTAGCAGTGCACAGTCATTCTAGATCATTACTGTATTTATTATATCAAATAAAAATGTATTTAGTATCGTATCGGTATCGGGCACCTAAAAATAGGGAGTATCGGTATCGGTATACTGGTTCTTTCTTCTAGATCGGTAATATCCCTAATATATATATATATACAGCATATATATATATATATAGAAGTATATATATAGTATATATATATATATAGCATATATATATATATATATATATATATATATATATATATGAGCTATAGCAGCAGCAGCAGCAGTAGTAGTTATAGTATATGTTATAGGTATAGTTATATATATATATATATATATATGTTATAGTATATATATATATATATATATATATATATATATATATATTCCGTGAAGATTCCGGGTATTCATCTAATTTCCGGCAATTCTGTCCACGGGGGATAATTTTGTCCAGTGGCTCAAAATAGCCTTTGCAATATAAAATATATCTTTAAAGATGCAAAATAATGTATTTTTATGTCTTAGGTATTAATTTTTTTATGAAACCTTTAATTTAAGTCCATTAATTTTGTTTTTTTTTCTTTTTCTGAGCAGGTAAATTTTAGGCTTATTGCTAAGAATCATACAGGTCAAAATAATTGTACTACATTATTGGTACCAAGATATAGTATTTAAAAATAGTTCATATAACCTTAATGCAATCGTTTGAGTCATTCAGGCAAGAGATAAATATATTTTATTATAAAAAAATTTAACATGGGGCAATTCGGTCCAGGTTTAAAAATTTGCGTAGGGCAATTCGTTTTTAATCTGAAATCTTTCATTAAAATTAATTTTTAATACTTTTATATTTCGTATCTTTCTCTGTTTAAAATAATTTTTACACCTTTACAGCAAGATAGGTAGGTAAAGTTTTTCAACTTAGGCCTAATTAACCTATACAAATTTTTTCAGCAAGATGGTTCACACTTACGCAAAAGTAACACGGCAGGATACAAAGGGATACTCTGATGATGATGTTGCCAGACCCTTAAGCTGCGCTCTTGCATTGGTTCTTACGAAACGTAATATGCCTAAAACGCTCGAAAGCTGTATCATTCGTTTTTGCTAAAGTTTGCGTTCGTTTTGTCAAACAGCGCAAAATTCGTAAAGAATTTCCTTAATTCTGTGTAATATAAAATAAAAAAGAATTGCAACCTACAGAATTAATAACATTACAGTTCGTTTTTGTAATTTTGGAAAATGCTCACCAAACGCAAAGCACTTTCTTAATTTGTGTACTTAGAATACAAAGACATGAAATTCTCTTACGTTTGTGAGCATGACGATGAGGTTGACAAACGAACGCGCAAACTCAACATTTTAATAGTTTTCAAACCCAATTTTAAAATAATATTGTAATACCATTATGTTTAAGCAGAGCATCTGAACGCTTGAGCTATGCTCATTTTTGTCAAATACAAGTATAAAGCTCATTTTTGTCAAACATCGCAAAATCGTAAAAAACGCCACAAAACGTAAAGAATTTCCTTAATTCTGTGTATTATAGAATAAAATTGCAACCTTAAAGAATTAAGGAAATTCCTACGTTAGGCGAGCTCTTTTTAAAGATTTTGTAGTTGACAAACGAACGCAACTCGAATATTTTTTATTACTGCTGAACTCCACTTTTAAAATAATATTGTAATCCCATTATGTTTAAATGAAACTGACTTATCATAATTTTATTAAATAAAACACTTAATTGAGGATTCTTAGATGAAATTTGAAGTGGACCTGAATTGCCCTACCCCTAAAATCGTGTGGGCAATTCGTCCACGTTACTTATCGGCTTCTAACATTAATCCCTATATTATATATACAATATTATAAAATAAATTTTACTCCTAAAGGATAGCAGTAAAATATAAAAAAAAATAAAGTCTCCATAAACCTTAGCATTTTGAGTACCCTTGATTTGGACCTAATTTGCCCCTGCTTACTGTATATATATATGTCATTAGTTTTGACTGTCAAATGGTGACTTTATAGTTGTAAGTTATTGACAAGCCCCTAGGGTGCTTTTGTGGATTTGCATGAGCATGTTTGGTTGGTGGGTTGACTGGGACAGTCTCGGTAGTAGGCCCATGTGGCTTTTACTGTCTCTTATATTCTACTGTTCCATTGTCTTAATGGCTCCTATTGCCACCTAAGAGGGGGCACTAGTGACACTTTTGTGTCTGAGAAGTGCCACTTCTTATTTCTTTTTGTTATATTTGTTTTTGTGCTCTCCTATATCCCTTATTCTTTATTATTTTTGCGCTATTTTTGTGTTTCCGTTCATTTTGCCCGTCCTTTCCCAGTTTGTTTCCTTCATGATCTGTGCCATATTTCACCCTAATGAGTCTATTCCTTTGAGAGTCCCACTTCCTATGAATTCTGGTGGTTATTGTGCCATTGTTCCTGTTCCCATCTTGCCCTCCCTTCCCTAAAGAGGGCATGTTCTGCAGTCCTGTTGTTCTCTTCTCCTAGGCTGTTGATTGTTGGGACCTGAAACCTTGGGTAACCTCTGGAGGAAGCTGTCCTGGCACTTGGGTGTATAATCTGGGCTTCACGTCTTATCTGTGTGGTGCATGGCTGGCATTATTTCACTTGAGACTGATGCAGAGTGCCTGGGAGGGTGCTGCTGGCAGCCATGCCCATGAACTGCCCTATGGTGGGGGCTTCTGGGCAGAGGCATGCTCTGAGTGTGTGGTGGGCCCAGTTTGTGCAGTTGAGCTCCCAGGTTATATTTAGTTTTTATTATCTGTGCCTGTATCAATTGCGGTGTTGATGTTTTTGAGTTGTTTTCATGGGTTTAAATAAAAAGAAAAAGCTTTGAAGGACATGTCTCACTTCTGATCCGGCTGGGGCTCCATCTGGCCTCTTCCTGGCTGCTTTCCAGTCCAGGTGAATCAACAGGGGCTTTGTGTTGATGAGTGATCTGGTTGTGTTCTTCTCCCCCAAACCCATTAGTCCTGGGCAATTGTTTCTGTTCCTGCACTGCCCCTCCTCGGAAAGCAGTGAGACTGTTATGGCCTCAACACCCAACTCGATTCATATGTTTCACCTAGGTGACCCGTGCCAGCTGGGTTTCACCTAGATCTGCATAAGAAAAACTGCTACCACACATGTTTCCCGGATCCCCTCTGGGAGTCCCCGGTTTAAACTCTTATCCCCTTTACTTTTATCTCCATTGCTCTACGTCAGGTCCATTTGGACCATGGGTAAGCCACCTTTTCTGTGATGCGCGTTGGAGACCATTCTACAACCAACTGGGGTACAGGCAATGCAGATGAGAAACGATTCCATCTTGATTCGTGCCTCCAGAGTTCACACAGTCAAATTTTTATCTTTCTCTATCATTTCTGGAGATCCTGATTATCTTTAAACTGATGATGTCTACAGCACTCCAAAGGTATACATACGCTCTGAGTTTCTGTTCGGACAGTATGGATATATTGGCCCATTTCAAAAAATGATATGTGCCAGTTAACAATGTCTACAGGTTCTCCTCACAAGGAAACCCCTGTGTCTAACCTCTCGTCTTTACTTCCGTTTGTGCCTTTCCTCCAACAAAGGTGTAAACTTGGTTTTATATATATATATATATATAAGATATATATATATATATATATTATATATATATATATATATATATATATATATATATATATATATATATATATATATATATATATATATATATATATATATATATATATATATATATATATATATATATATATATATATATATATATATATATATATATATATATATATTTTATATATATTTTTTATTTATATATTTTTATATATATATATATATATATATATATATATACATACAGTTTATACAACTTGTTTATTAATATTCATTTTTTAATTCTAAACAGTTTTAAATTACTTATTCTTCATAATGTTTTCTTGTTATAGATATGTTTTCCATTCAGCAAAAATTTCAACCTTAGATTTGCAATTCACTTTTATAGTACAAATAAATATAATTTACCAATAAGTAAATTACCTTCTTTTATCAGGTATTGTTCATTACATATTTAAGATAATAATGTCATGTTTATTTGATATTTATTTTTTTATCATTTATAATTGTTACCATTATTTTATAGACCTACTTCAAATATTCTATAAGAACATTCAAAAAACTGGTACCGGTATAGTTAGAAGCCATATGGACCTATTAAGACTGTCCTAGTCATGAAGTTGTAGACCCCTATAGTTGCATTTGCTTTGAATGGGTTATCTTAGATTTCATTTTTTCATGCAAATAATTACCCAACTTTGTAATTACAGATTCTGCATGCAATATACTAAGCCAAACCATAAACAAATAAGTCAATATATGCATATTCAATCCTTTCTTAAACATTGCAAGTAAATCAATCTCAAGAAAAAAGGTGTGGATAGGAGAATAAATAGATATATGAAGATGATGGTGTTGTTATTGATGAGTTATTTTAAATCATGATGGTATGATTTCCTTTTTATCTTTCTTTATCAAACCCATGGTCTTCCCTCAGTAGGTAGTTTTGTGGTCATTGAGTGAGGGTGTATTTATTTTTGCTCTCCCATTTTACTAATGCTGATGAGGTAAATATTCAGTTAACAAATCAGTATAGCGAAGTGTTTGCAAGTTTGTGTAATTATTTTTTGATTATTTCTATTATTAATTTATTTTAGTCGAAGATTAATTGTGTAGTGTTTTGGATAGTTTAACCCTAGAAGTTAGAGGTTATGAGGATTTACTACTGTCTACTGTTTGTTTGCAGGTTTACTTTGGATTATTAAAGATTTTTTATATAACTACGTCATATAAAAATATTTTTTGCTAAATTAAACCTTTTTGATCTTTACCATTTTTTCTTAGAAAATTAATATTTGGTCCTTTAATAGCAATGTTAGGCCAGTAATAGAGTATTATGCACAAGTTTGGGTCCCTTTATTTAAAGAAAGACTTAGATGCTAGAGAGAGTGCAAATTGATGAGTTAAATTGTTGATGATTTGGGTTTGAGGGTAAGAGAGCTTGTTGAGAGTATTGAAGGAGTTAGGAATTGCTTTCTTGTAGAAAGGCGATTTTGTGAGGGGACATGATACAAGTCACAAAATATTTACATCTATTGATAATACAGAGACGAATAAATTTTTCAATAGTAGAACATAATAAGCACTGTGGGGCATATTACAGTGCTAAAAAGAGCATGCCATCTTTGATATAAGAATGCATGCATTCAGTAATAGGGGTGTTAATTTTGGAATGATCTGCCAGAGGAGGTTGTTTGAGTGGACTGATCGGCAATGTTTACAGTGGTTAGATTTCTATGGATAGGTTGCATCATATAATATATTGATGAAGCAAATTGGTGGGTTTTAGTTATAGCAGTTATTAATGTTAGATGGCATGTGTGACCATAACTTAGTTATTAATGCATGTGAATGGTTTGTATCATATATATATATATATATATATATATATATATATATATATATATATATATATATATATATATATATATATATATATATATATATATATATATATATATATATATACATATATATATATATATATATATGCTCATTATTTTGACTAAGCTTATAAATTGGTGGATTTGTAAGCTACAATGTTAGACAAGCCCTAGTGCTTTGTGGATTTGTATGAGTACATGAGCAGGTTGACTGGGACAGTCTCCTAGGGCCCATGGGCTTTTTACTGTCTCATATTCTTACTGTCTTACTGTCTTAATGGCCCTATTGCCAATTAAGAGGGGGCACAGACATCTTTGTGTCTGAGAAGTGCCACTTATTTCTTTGTTATATTTTGTTTTTGTGTTCTCCTTATTCTTCTTATTTTTCTTATTATTTTTAAGTGCGCTATTTTTGTACTCTGTCTCATTTTAAGCCCTTCCCTTCCTCAGTTTGTCCCTTCTCCTCCGTTTTCTGTACATACTACCCTACGTATTCCTGGTCTCTTTTGAGAGTCCCCACTTCCTGATGAATTCTGGTGGTTATTGTGCCATTGTCTCTGTTCCCATCTTGCCCTCCTTCCTGTGGGTGGGTACAGTTCAAACCGGTTGTTCTCGCTTTCCCAGGCTGGGCGCTGATTGTTAGGACCTGAACTTGAACTCCTGAGGAAGTTTGTCCCAGCACTTGGGTGTATAATCTGGGCTTCACGTCTTATCTTGCATGGTTGGCATTTATTTCATCTTTTGAGACTGATGTAGAGCACTCTAGAGTAAGTTTTTTAAGCCAAGGCCAAATTTTCCATGAACTGCCCTATGGGTGGGGTTTCTGGGTGAGGTATGTTCTTGAGTGTGTGGTGGGCTCAGTTTCAGCAGTTGAGCTTTTTTTTTATATTTTTAGTTTTTTATATTCATATGTGTTCATCAATTGTGGTGCTGATGTTTTTTGAGTTGTCTTTCATGGGTTTAAATAAAAAGAAAAAAAGCTTTAAAGAAGGACAAGTCTCACCATCTCGGCGGGCCCCATCCTGGCCTCTTCCTGGCTGCTCTTGTCCAGTATCCAACAGGCTTTGTGTTGATGAAAGGACTGGTTGTAAGGTTCTTCTCCCCAACCCATTAGTCCTGGCAACGTTTTGTTCTGACCGTCCCTCCCCTAGCGTTACGGCTGTTATGGCCTCAACGCCCAACTCGATTCGTTTGTCTACCCAGCCTGCCCAGGTGACCCCGCGCCAGCTGGGTCTCGCACCTAGATTTCCGCATAGGAAAACTGCTACCACGATCGTGCTCTCGGATCCCCCTCTGGGTGTCCCCGGTCTAAATTCCTATCCCCTTTATTTTTATCTCCATTCCACTACGTCACGTCCATTGACTGCGGTAAGCCACCTTTTCCTCTGTGACGCGTTGGAGACCGTTCTCCAATCGACTGAGGTACAGGCGACGCCGATGAGAAACGGTTCCATCTTGGTTCGTGCCGCCTCCAGAACACAGAGTCAAATTTTGGCTTCTCTATCATCTCTGGGGGAGGTCCCGATTATCTCCAAACCGGACGATGTCCGCAACACCTCCAAAGGTACAATATACGCTCCAGAGTTTCGTTCGGACACTACGGACGATATATTGGCCCATTTCCAAAAACGACATGTGCCAGTTACCAATGTCTACAGGTTTCCTCACAAGGAGAATCCCTCTGTGCCTAATCCTCGTATTTTACTTACGTTCTCAGTGCCTTTCCCTCCAACAAAGGTAAAACTTGGTTTTACCATGCACTCTGTTAGAACTTACGTCCCCTTCCCGAGGAGGTGTTTTAAGTGCCACAAATTTGGACACCCCCTGAAGTATTGTAGATCTTCTCAAACCATCTGTTCGCGTTGTGGGAGTTTTCTTTCTCCTGCGACAATCCTCCTTATCCAAATTGTAAGGACCCTCATCAGGATTCTTCCATCAACTGCCCATTCTTCATCTTGGAGAAAGAAATCTTCGAACAATGCGCTCTTCTCGCCGAGCGAGGGAGAAGTTATCCCATCTTCCTCTTTCTTTTGCTAAGGCTACGACTGTTCCATCGGCAGTTCCCTCTAGCAGTGCTCCCCGCTCCCATGTGCCTAGTTTGGACACTTCTCGAGTATCCCATTCTTTCCTTCCAACTGGTGTTCCAGTTTCTGCGACACCTTCTGGAATTGAAATTCCGGTTGCTCGTGATAACTGTCCTCTCAACTCTCCTACCATGGTCCACCGGAGATTCACGGTCCGCCTCTGGAGGGTATCTCTTCTATGGTCGTCGACCAACATCCATGCGTGACCTCTGACCCCCATTACACCATCTCTCGGAAGCGTCCAGCTTCTCTTTCCCCGGGAAAGCATCACGACGTTCCGTCTCTTGATCCTGTTCGCCCATCTGTCGGTGGGTCTTCCCCCAGACGTCCGTATTCTTTTCAATATCGTGTTGCGGACTTCTTGAAGAAACCTGATGCCGTTCAAAGTAAGGACCCTCGCTCGCTCGAGCCTAAACAAATAAGTCAATATATGCATATTCAATCCTTTCTTAAACATTGCAAGTAAATCAATCTCAAGAAAAAAGGTGTGGATAGGAGAATAAATAAGAGTATATGAAGATGATGGTAGTTGGTTACTAGATGAGTATTTTAAATCATGATGGTATGATTTCCTTTTATCTTTCTTATCAAACCCATGGTCTTCCTCAGTAGTAGTTTTGTGGTCATTGAGTGAGGGTGTGTTTCATTTTGCTCTTCCATTTTACTACTATAATCTTATTTGCAAGTGAATTTAGTTAACAAATCAGTATTGTGTATCTAACTGTGGTTTTTCGAAGTTTGTGTACTTATTTTTGATTATTTCTATTATTAATTTATTTTAGTCGAGTATTGGACTAGGTAGTGTTTGATAGCTTAACCCTAGGCTAGAGTAGTTAAGAGATTTACTACTGTCTACTGTTTGTTTGCAGGTTTATTTGGATTATTAAAGTTTTTTATATAACTAGTCATATAAAATATTTTTGCTAAATTAAACCTTTTTTGATCTTTACATTTTGATTTTCTTAGAAAATTAAATTATTTTTTCCCTCCCTCATGAATGTTAGGCCAGTAATAGAGTATTGTGCACAAGTTTGGGCCCCTTATTTAAAGAAAGACTTAGATATGCTAGAGAGAGTGCAACGATGAGCAACAAGGATGATTTCTGGGTTTGAGGGTAAGAGCTATGAGGAGAGGCTGAAGGAGTTAGGAATGTTTTCTGTAGAAAGGCGATTTCTCAGAGGGGACATGATACAAGTCTACAAAATATTTACATCTATTGATAATACAGAGACTAATAAATTTTTCACAGTAGAACATGGACAGGTGACCAGGGGGCATAATAAGAAAATAAAAAAGAAAGCATGCCATCTTGATATAAAGAAGGCATCAATTCAGTAATAGGGTTGTTAAATTTTGGAATGATCGCCAGAGGAGGTTGTTGAGTGTGACTCGATTGCAACATTTAAGAAAGGGTTAGATTTGTTTATGGATAGGTTGGGTATCATATAATATATTGAAGTATTGAAGCCAAATTGGCGGGTTTTTAGTTATAGCAGTTATTAATGTTAGATGGCATGTGTGACCATAACTTAGTTATTAATGCATGTGGATGGTTTGGGTATAAGTTATATATATTATATATATATATATATATATATATTTTATATATATTATATATTATATATAATATATATATTATATATATATAATATTATATATATATATATATATATATATATATATATACTATATATATATGTCATTAGTTTTGACTAAGCCAAATTGGTGGATTTGTTGTTACAACAATATTTGACAAGCCCTAGGGTGCTTCATGGATTTGCATGAGCATATTTATTATGGGTGGACTGGGACAGTCTCGATAGGCCCAATGTGGCTTTTTACTGTCTCTATATTCTTAATGTCTTAATGTCTTAATTGGCCTCATTAGCCACCAAGAGGGGCACAGAAATCTCTTCTTTT
>JABUQX010070009.1:22500-30000 GCA_015478945.1 Trachelipus rathkii | reverse complement strand
AAATAAGGTTAGGTGAAGAGAGAATATATATATATATTCAACACAGATACTAGCTTAGATAGGCTGTCATTTCCATACATCGGTGCAATCTTGGACCGTTATTCTTTTATACCGATATTATCATGGATCAGTTAATATTATTCTAGTTTTACTTCAAACAAAGTTTGAAATTTAATTTTTTACATTATTGTCTTAATAAACATTTTCTTAGTTTATTTTTCAATAAATTTGTCTGTATTTGAGTAGTCATTATATTCTCAATGGTTTCTTTTCCAGCAGACCTTTCCGATTCTGATCTCAAAATTTAGGTGGGTAACAAAAAAATAACGTAAAGTATTTCGCAGTCATATAACTAAGACCATAAACGAACCCAACATTTGATTAGCGGATTCTAACCCAGAAATCGCTAAGTTAGAATCATTAATTACCAACTTAGAAAATTTAGATATAAAATAGGCTGATACTGTTATTATCTCAAAAGTTTTAGACGAAGATATTGTACTAGTTGACGATGAGAAGTCCTACTCTCGTCACACCTCCATCTGGGATTGTATTAATTCATTTAAACTTAAAATTAAAAATATCAATAAATCAGTATCACTCCCCGCTTCACCCATTGTCGCATCGGTTTCTCCGCGGTAGCCTAATGCATTCAAACTACCTACTAAATAATTACCCGTATTTGACGATAATATTCTTGAATTTGCTACCTATATGGAAGCTTTGGAGAATCATCTTAGGGGTAGGAACTACACCGGCCACTGCACACTTAGTTTGTTGCTAAACTGTCTGAAGGGAACCGGCCAGATAATGATTTAGTGTTATGCTATCACCTTAGACAATTGTTAGATGATCTTTGACCTCCTTAAGGGAGATTTCTTGCTAATCTTGAAAAGGTCAAGGAAACCTTAATGATAAAATTAACTAAATTTAATGCTCCAAAGTATGAGTACTTTGAACTTTAACAATTTAACGCTGACATACATTGCTATGTCGAATCTTTAAATCAAAAGGCATGACTATCGTGGAAGAAAGCTGCTCTTCTATACTGGGTGTATAACTAGCTCTAAAATTGCCTCTCAGATAAAAGAAAAGGTCAGCTGTCAAAGAGCTGGTAATAGTGGGACCCTTAAATGCTTATTGAAAATTTAAATCAAACAATTACACCTCTTGCAGTATCAGGACGAAACTTTTCCATAGAGAATAAAAATAACGTCAGATCATTCTTCATCTTTCGTTAATAAGTGGAAGAATCAGGGAGCTAAACCAAAACAAAGAACTGTTTTTAAGACCAGCGTCAAAACAGCCCACCAAAAAACTAACAATAAAAATAAATACTGAAATAACCACAATAAACTTCATTAAAATAACACCAATAACAGGTTTAATAATGATAATCATAATTAAAATCAAAATAAACCCAAAAATAATAATTACAATAATAATAATCAATTTGATAATCATAATAATCACATAAAATGCAGATTCTGTGGCAGAAATTATTATAACAGCAATTGTGGGTTAATAAATATACTTGAACTTCGAAGCCTATTTGTTTAAAGCAACCGTTATTGCCGTAGGTGCTTAAGTGGCAATCCCCCTACATCAGGTTGAGAAAAAAATAAAAAATATTATACTGTCAATCTGCTAAACATCATGCTGTACTTTGTTTCCAATATAAAAAAAAGAAATACAGTTCAACTCTACTTCAATCCGCCTCAAAATATTTAACTTCTACCTTGATGGCTCAGAGTCATGGTATGGCTCTTCTCATAGTCGACCTCAAAATAATAAAGGAGACAAACCTATTATAGTTCGTGGCTCATTCGATCAAGGACCTCAGAACACTTGCATCATGAAATAAGCTGCACTATTATTAAATTGTTCCCCTCATTCTAAAATTACCATCTCTGTAAATGAAATAAATAAGATGTGAACTCCCTCAGTGCAAGATGTAGTCACAATAGACATCAACAATAAGGAATGAATGATTCTTATTTTTGCTATCAAAGTATATCGTCTTCCAAACGATGTCAAAAACCAGGGCTTGTGAAAACCACTCTAATGCTAAGACAACATCACGTTCCTCTTGCTAATCCGTATCCTCCATCAGACATTATTTCTGACGTAGGTATCTTAGTGGAAGGAGACAATTTTACCCATTTTCTCAAGTCATATGAGAAAATTAATAATGTAAATTTGATAAAGACCAATTTAGGCCAAATAATTTGGGGTAAACTCCCTATTGCTTCAAGTGACTCTGAGTCTCATGTCACTACTGTAGCTTCCTTTAGTTCAGAATCCCAATTTTTTGATCCAATAATTAATTTTAATCATCCTATTTGTAAGGACATTGTTTCCTTTTCTCTTCTCTTTAAAACTGAGAGGGAAGAGCCCCTTAATGTGGTTTTTACTCCTTCCCCCTCTATTATTGAGGTTGAGGACTTTATAGGTATAGTTTCCTCTCCTATCGATGTAACCAGAGGTAAAGCTGTTAATATTTTCCACAATTCTATTTTTCCCTCTGATGAGTTTTTAGATTTAGTTAATAGGTTTAATTCTTTGTCCGCCTAGGCTGCGGCCTGTGAAATCCCTACTTCTGATAATTTTAAAATTATTGATAATAGCATATTATCTGCCTCAACTGAGGCTATTGGTACTGATTCTGCTTCAATAAAAATAATCAAAATATTTTACTTTCCCCGGATGAGGATTTTGAAGACCATTCTCCTGTGATTGCAGAGGAGTAATATAATAAAAACTCCATGGACGACTTGGATCTTCTATGGTCTTTTTCTCACATTGGAATACTGCGTGATGAGCAGTTTAATTAAGCTGAAAAAACTACGAATGAATCATTCCAGGACAATTTGTGCTTTGAAAATGGGAAATATATAGCGTCCTTACCATGGAGTGTAAATCATTCCAATTTACCTGAAAATTATTCTCTATCGAAACATTGACTCTACAGTGTTCTTAAACAGCTCATGCATGACCAAACCTGAACAACTGGAATTATATAATAATGTGATCAAGGAACAATTATCTCTGGAATTTATCGAGGAAGTGAAACATTCCACCCATTACATCATGAAGCCAAGTTACACTATCTTCCCCATCATGGAGTGCGCATAAACTCTTCTACAACTAAACTCCGTTTAGTGTACGACTGCTCATCTAATAATCCGAGTTTAAATTTTTGTTTGCATAGTGGCCCATCTCTGATAATATTTGGGAAAATTATTATTAAAATTTGGAAAAAATAGTATGCTACCTCCTCTGATAAAGAGAATGCATTTTTAAGCACGTTTAGCAGAAAAAGAACGATATTCAATTCGCTTCAGTCCGAGACCCTTCGGATCCTTACTTGCATATAGTGACATATAGGTTTAAATCATTATTATTTGGAGCAACTTGCAGTCGACTTTTATTGCCTGCATGCCTCTATCATCAAATTAATAAATCTCAAACGGCATATAGAGATGCCATCTTAGAATAAATATATGTTGATATTCTGTTCGGCACATTTGACACTAAAGAGGAAATAAAAAAATTGCTTCTTAGAAACCAGGTTTTTGTTTGCCAATGCTGGTTTAAATTTGAGAGGATAGGCATTGAACTCATCTCTCGCTGCTTCTATGATTCAAGAGAGCAACTTGGGCAGAGAAGAATCTTGTTTAAAAATTTTATGGATGAAATGGGATACGTCTTCAGACACCATGTTCTACCCCAATCGTAGCTTTGATCCGGAAGCTATTACCAAACGTAAAATACTACATAATGTAGCCTCCGCTCTTTACCATCCTGGTGTTTTGTCACCCGTCATTATAAGAGGGGAAAATATTGTTACAAAAAAATTTTGCAATTAAAACTTGACAAAGACCATAAGATTCCCAATAATCTCCAAAGAAAATGGAGGTCACTTCTGGTCAAATTTAAAAATTGTTTAATCTGAAATCTGCATAGATAGGTAATTTTACAAAAATAGTGGAACTGCACGCTTTTTCCGATATATCTGGCCTACATATGTAACAGGGGTGAATGTCGTCTTCTGTTTAGCTTTATTTTTATCGCGTATGTTAAAATATATAGTAAAGAATTTTAAAAATATATTATTATTTGAAAGGATATATGCTTGATGTGATAGTCAAGTCACCTTGCAGTGGATATTTTCCTAAAAACAACTCCCCACCTTTAACCAGTATAGTGTGAACGAGATTCATATTTCTTCTGTGGAATGGAAATCAGATCAAAAGCAGATTAAACTGTAAATATCTGTCTCCTGACTTAGAAATCTCTAGCCCTTCTTGGCTTTTAAATCTCCCAGATTGGCCTGTTTGGAGGAAACACCCCTCCTTTTCACAAAATGAAGAGGAAAACAACCTTATAGTCTCAGCTGTGACAATAACTCCACCTTGTCAGAGTATATTAGATAGTGAGACATATTTTCCTTTCAATAAAATAATAAAAATAACTGCTCTAACATTCAGGTTTATCAAAAATTTGAAAACTCTAAATAAAAAATTAACCTAATTAAATCTATTACAAAACCTGAATTCTCCCATCAACTCTTCATTGATCAGATTGAAAATTCAAAGTTATATTGGATTAAAAATATGCATAAATTGTATTTACAGTCTGAGATAAACTGCGTAAAAAAATAACCAATCCCTAACACATCTGAGTAAACATCTTAGTATTGTTTTAGTAGATGGTATTCTTATTTGTTATAGACGACTAGGTAATTCATTCCTGCAATATCATACTAAGTTTCCCATACTACTCCAAACAAATTGTCAATTAACTAAGCTCCATCTTTGGGACATTCATATCACTCATCATCACTTGGGAAGATCGGAGCTCCTTTTAATAATGCGTCGAAAGTATTTTCTTTCTCGAATGAGAACTATTAGCGAAAAAGTTACAAGACCTTGTGTCTTGTGAAAACGTTTAGAATCTCTACATCTCAATTCTGCACCTCTGACTGCTTTACCAAATGTAAGAATTATAGACATAAAACCAATAACTCTCATGGAAGTAGACCTGACAATTAGCTTTATTATAAAAACATCAAAAACCACAACAAAATGTTATATAGTATTGTTCACTTGTGTTATGACTCATGCAGTCCATCGAGAACTTGTTTTGGACAATAACACTGAGTCTTTCGTGAGATCTCTCCGCTGTTTCATGGGTAAACTTGGCGTCCCATTCATCATGTATTCGAACAATGCGACCTACTTCCAGGCCTCATCATATTATTTAAAACAGTTACATAATTTTCCATCCATCAAACAATTTTTAAATCAATAGTCCATTACATGGAGGTTTAATCCTGCTCGTAGTAGTCATAACAGAGGATTTTTTGAAAGTATTGTTGGTATAAAAAAAACTCCATTTAAAACGTACTTTGAATACTGCCCTCATCACTTATGATGAATTTTATACTTTACTTATTATTAAGTCATTTCTAAACTTTCGTACCCTCACCTATGTGGGTGATGAACTCCAAATTCACAAAATCATTTCACATCTCATTTATTATCAGGGCATAAACTTAATTATTTAACAGTTCCAAAAGAACTTATTGAATTAGATCTCATTAAAATTGGAAAGGTTATAAATATATTCTTTTTTTCAGCAACAAATTTAGAACTAAATGGGAGAAAGATTACCAGGTAAACTTAAACACAGTCTTATACTGCTTCGAATCGTAGAAATATAACTGTTGGGGATGTAATCCTGGTGGAAGACGACTGTCCTCGCTTAAGGTAGATAATGGGAACTGTAAATCCTTATATAATTTCCAGATTGATGTGCGCGTTCTCTCTCCATGAATACGAGAACTGATGAAATCGTTCTAGCAGTTATTCATTTGTACCCTTTATAAATATATAGTAATATTTACGATACATCCTTAGTAGAATAATCCATAGTGGCATTAAAACTCGTCCATAGACAAAACCGCTAAACTAGCATCTTGGCCAAATAAAGCTATGTTCGATCAGAATTAGCCTTGTCGTAAACATATACTTTACGAAATAAACATTCTAACGATTAACGTGTCAATCTATTGCACAGTCAAAATACTCTATAACTTCTTTCTTATACCATCATTCGGATGCAAGTTTATTCTCATTCTCATGTCGGTTCAGTTCGGGTACAGGTTCATCAAATCTTATTCTTGATCAATTTAATTACTCTCTCCAGATTTACTATAAAATCCCCAGTTGGGTGACTTATGCTTCTTGGTCACAGTAGGATTAGGTGACAAGTGTACTCAGATAAAAAACCCTCCCTCCTATTGAAAGAGAAAAGTTATAATAATGAATTTTCCAGAAATTCTTGTTTGATGCTAATTTATTGAAAAATATTGTAAATTTCGTTAAAATGAAAATACTGCTCTGCTTAATAAATTATTAACGAATATAAGAAATTTCGTTTTTAAATAATATTGATTTCTTAGAAATAATTATGGATTAAAGAACGTCACTGTGAGTGTGTCACGAGACAACTTAGTTGTATTTCCCTAACTGGTCCGTAAACATATGAGCACCCATTTTTATTTTTATTTAGTGGTTTTTCATGAATATACTAAAATCATGTGTTAATGCATAATAGAGATGGCGATGGCAGATCGTTAATAAAGTAACAATGATCTAACTTGTATATTTCTGGAAATAACTTAATCAAGCGCCAATTTGTATATAAATATATTAGGCTTTTTCCTTCCCCAGTAAAGTTTAAATTGGAAAGAATTTAAATGTCTTTGCATTTTTTCTGCAGATAATCAGGTAAATTTAACTTTAATTCCGCTGGAATAAATAAGTTTATTTCACTGGTAATTGTGTTTAGGGAAGTCGGTCGTGCATATTTTTCTGTTGCAATAATTATCCTACATTGTAATTATATTGCAATATAATTAGAAAATATTAAAAAATATTAATTTTTTTTTATCCTTAAAAAATGCATTGTTCTCACAATTATAATTAATTATATCACAATAAACTAATTTCTTAAACCAATCGACTTTCTTCTCCACTCGAAGAGAGGTATTTGTGTCGCTGCAACTGAAACAGCTGAGAGTAATTTACCTCTCTCTCGCTCAAGTCCATTGCATATTAAAAAATCCAGTATCTTCGCTTTTCTAAAATCCCCCTTAAATAATTATGAAATTGTCTGGACTTAAAATCCGGACAATTAAATTATGTCCAATATATACTTTAAAAGATTTATATTCCATTAATTATTCTTAGTAGTTATTTCAAGATTCAAACAGACACAGCTTGCATATAAAAGCAAAATTTGGAATTCAAATTCTACAAAATATATATTCATAAAACTTGCACACAAATCTGATGCAGAAATATACATATTAACTATAATAGTGATCTTACTTAAATTTAAACATTTTCTGCCATTCATAATTAGACCTATTCATAGTGTAATCTTAAAAAAAATGCTTTTTGGAAAGCTAGAACTCCCTTTGTGTTTTATCAA
>JABUQX010070009.1:17500-20000 GCA_015478945.1 Trachelipus rathkii | reverse complement strand
TCCACCTCCTTTCCCCAAATTGGGGGTAAGGTGCTGTACAAGCATCGAAAAGAAATAGCATAGGAGAACATGACCAAACGTCGAAATAGAAAGCCAGCCTTACGCGCCCCTCTGTACCATTAATTAGTGAGAGCTCGTCACAGACAGAAAATTCTACCCTAGAGCTTCATGACCGCCGACGGACCCTCACTATGGTAAATCGTCAAGTAAGGGGTTCATCCCCTGCCCCAGGTGGCCACAACCATGCCCCATACAAACCCCCGCCCATTCTCTCCTATTCATGCCCTTATTCTCGCGCCTGCTGCCACAACTCTACATTTCTCTCGCTGTCAGAACATCGTTCACGCGACCAATCCACTTTCTCTTAACGTCTCCCAGCCGGTCGGTTCCCAACACACTCTCCACTATACATCCGCTTACACAACCGACTATCATCCATTTTCTCCACATGACCAAACCATCTCAACATACTTTCCCATTTATTCTCTCATTTACCCCCTTTCTTCACACCACACAACTCTCTAATATATGGTTCATTGCTCACTTTATTAATTCTTTCACACCTAGCAGCATGCCCCTAAGATTGTCATCTGAACACATGAACTTTGATCTATACTTCTATTCCAGACCATAGTCCTCACTACCGAAAACAATAAGCACATGGTAATCAACGATATCCCCATGTAAGCTCTATTGCGCACTCAGACTTAGTCCATACATTCAACACAGCGATTTATATTGCATCCAGTCACTTCTCCCTTGCCATCACAAACCTTTGCTACTACAACACTCCTGATCATCCGTTCCCTTCTTCATTCCAACAATACCCCTATAATATGTTTAAACTCAGACAGCTTGCTCAGCTTGCCTCATTCACTAACATAACTTCACATTCGAGTGACTGTCTCTCACCACAACCATAACCTACTCTTATCTACGTTTACTTTCAAACCCCCTCTCCTTTTACACACACCCGGCCAAAGCTCTCTACCAATCCTCTAAACTCGTCCTTCAGATGTCGCCATCATCAGAACCAAATCAACCGCATCGATAATAGGTAGGGTCACTCCTCCACTCCTCTCCATTCTCCGTCATCAATCTAACACATTATCCTGCATCACCAACTCAGAATCTTATGAACCCCATCCATATACTACATCCGTATAACCAGTGGAGTACATATATACATAACCCTGTCTCACTCCGCTATTAATCCTAAACCAATCAGCATTGACACCTATTTATTCTTACACACCTTCACTATCGTCATACATAAATTTGATTCCATTCAGATCAGCCTACCACCACACTATTATATATATATATATATATAATATATAATATAATATATATATATATATATATATTTATATATTATATATAATTTATATATTTATATATGATATTTATATATTATATAATACTATATAAATAAAATTATAAAAGAATGATTCTCGACATAATAATATAAAATCAGCAGAATTTTTTTTATTGCTTTGCAGTTACTCTTCGATTGAAAAAATTGAGAAAACCATATAAACATGCTAAAGAAAACCATAATACAATACATTTGTAAAAATATTTTTATTCATGGTTTTTTATGGTTAACCAGGTAAGTAGGAATAACAAAACATTTTTGGAAACGCAATGGTTTTAAACCAATATGGTTTAAACCAATTCTGCCTATATAATATTTATAATATATATTATATATATTATATATATATAATATATATATATATATTAATAATATACATAATAATTTAATATATATATATATACTTAATATAATAATATATATATATATATATAATATATATAATAATTAATAATATTATATATATATATATATATAGTATACTTATTAATAATAAATATATAATATAATATATATATATATATAATATATATATATAATACTACATAATATGTGATATATATATATTATATATATTATATATTATATATATATATATATTATTATATATATATATATATAATATATATTAATATATATATATATATATATATATATATATATCCTGTGCCAAATTTTTGTAAAAGATCTTAAACCATTTTTGTCCATGAAAATTTGAGCAGTGTGCCCAAGTAAAGATTCTTGTCCTCTTGCAAGTTTTGGATATTGTTATTTTGTCAAGATTCTTAGTTTATAATAATTACAAATTGTCCAAAGACTATAAGGCTTTTTTCAAAAAGATACTATGAGCCACATTTTCGTCACTACCCAAAATAAAGCATGTTTCGTTAAATTTTTGTAACTTCGTTTAAAGAAAGTTTATTCTTTAAAAAAAATGAGTATTCTCGATCTTTAAATTGTAAAATGTCATTGTTATATTGTGCTGTATTTTGCATTACTGTGACATACTTAAATTGCATCATTGTTTCAAAAGGTTGCTGTGATCCCGAAAGCAAGAGTTTTTTAGTATTTGCTGACTAAGTAATCTGCTACCTATTCGATTTTGGTGTCATTTTTAATTCA
>JABUQX010070009.1:0-12500 GCA_015478945.1 Trachelipus rathkii | reverse complement strand
ATTCGGCCTCCTCCGCACCTAAATCAGTATGAGAGATCCCAACCATTCAGTGTTTGTACATTGAAATCCCCTAGATTGAGGACCTCAGTATTTGGATGAAAGAGTATAACAGTCTCGTGAGAAGTAGTAAAAGATATTCAAAGAAAGAGCTGAAAATCTGTTCTATTAGGATAACAGTAGCAGTTCGTACAAGATATTGTAATAAGAAGAAAACGATTTTAAGCCACAGAACATCGAATTAGGTGATTCGAGATTCACGAGACTGTTACAAGAGTGTTAATGTTAACATAGCACATACTCCACCCTTTAAGCGGAAATTATGAAATAAGTTATAGTTGGACATTTTAAAACGAGTTAGAGGATGAATTCCTTAGCCATCGATCTCAGACAGAGCAAAAGATTAGGGCTTAGAGTTAGAGAGGTGTATCAACGAAGCCGAGAGTGGAATTTAAGCCACGGATCGTGGTAAGTCCAATAGAAAGCCCGCATCTATGCAAATCCCATCCTCGCAACACACACACACACAACACAAACACACACACACACACACACACACACACATCACACACGCACACGCACACACACAACAAAAAAAAGCCAAAAACACAAGGAAAAAGCTGGGTAAAATTCCCCAAACTGCGAAAAAACCTAAGTAAAAAGTTTATGTGCTAAAATTAAATTAAAAATCAAGCCTTTTTTCATAATAAATAAAAAAATAAAACTCAAACTTACTTAACCTTTCCCAGTTTACCCTACTAAAAAATTCGCAACCCCCCCAAAAAAAAAAAAAAAAAAGAAAGGAAAAAGTTAAAACTAGAACTTATCGGATTTAAATTCATCAAACGCTAAAACGCTAATCGTTAAAAAGTGTAATGTGCTAAAATTGAATTAAAATCAGATTTTGTATATAAATAAAAAACATAAAAATAAAACTAGAACTATCTAACACATCATTCGAGACAGAATCTAATAAGAGTATACCAACTGATATGATTTAAATAAAAAACTTAGAAATTAAAGACAAAGACAATAGATAAAATGCATATAGTACAATAAATACAAAATAATACAATAAATTAAATAGAATATAATACTATCAAGCGAAGAGCACTAAAACACGTCTGCACTTCCAACAACGACCCAACGACTATGGATATAATTTATATATATAATATATATATATATATATATATAATAATATATATAATTATATATGGCACCACCCAAACGCTCCTAATAAGGGCTTATCCACAATATATCTGAGGGTTTGAAAAGAAAAAATTAACTACCAAAATGGGTCGGAGTCCCCATGGATCTTAAACATATATTCTAAAACGATCCAAAAAAGTTGATATTGATCAGAGAATGAAATTAATTCAGTCAATATAATAATATGTAAACAAAATACTAAACACAAAAGTATATCTTGCATTATAGAAATAGGTCCTAGTATTTAACGTATAACAATTATAAATATTATGAGAGTAAAATATTCACTTCTTTGTAGAAAAAATCAGAAATAGCATTACTATATATATTAATTTAGTATTATATTAATAATATATATATTAATTAATTATCTAATATTTAATAATAGTTTAAGAAATATTAATATGTTACAAAATATAAATAGTTATTATTGATATTTAATAATATCGAATGTAGTAAAAGTACATATTAGTTACAGTATAGGGATTAAGTATATAGTATATTAGTATGAGTATAATAAGATGTATATATATTAATAGTAATATTTATAATATATATATATATTATATAAATATATTATATATTTTATAATAGTTAGTATAATATATAATAATAATATACAATTCAATAAAGATTTTAATGTATTGTAGTTCATTATTTAAAAACTGCGGATATAATAATCATATTTTATCATATATCTAAGATATATTACTTTTATTTAATTATTTATTTCAACTAACTATAGAGATTAACCTATCAGATTAGCCGATACCAGAAATTTTTGTCCGATACCCGAGATATACCGATACTTTTATACGCTCCTAATTAATATTAGGCGCTATATTATATATAATATATATATATATATATTTTAATTATTATAATATATGAATCTATTATTATTTAATATATTATATAATATTAATTAATATTATAATATATTTATAATATAGTATATATATATTAGTATATATGATAATATTTTATATAATATATATATTAATATATATATATAATAATATATTTATATATAATATAGATATATTTTATATTAAATTATATATTATATATATATCTGAGAAAGCAAACTGAGGTTCAATGAGAAATTAAAATAAAAACTTTCATACACTTTCATTCATAATCACTGTAGTTACGGTGCATTAGCGGAGCGCATATTTACACCTGGCTACACGCATTGAGCATTTTAGAATTCATATTCACACGACTTAATTAAAAAATAAATATATATTTAATTAATAAATTAATAATTATATTGATTTGTTTGTATATATTAATTTATAGATTATATATATTATTAAATTATTATATATTCAAATTATATTATTATGTATAATATTTAATAATATAATAATATATATATAATATTATATATATTTATTATATATAATAATTTATTATATATTAAATAGCGTTTTTCGTTTTTTTTTGTATTTGTGCTTACGCAACGTAGAAATGCTCGATAATATGCGTTCGTTTTTGTCAAACTTTTCACCGAAAAATCGCAAGAAATGCTCACTACTAACGTAAGAGGAGATTTATATTTCAGTTAATTCTGAATAAAGTTGCTATTTTATTTATCCAATGCTTTTGCCGATTTTATAAACACTTTTCTTAATGATAAAGATTGGTATAACAGAGATGGCGAGCTTGGTAGTCTTAGATTATTTTGAGTGAATGTTTTACCATTCAATAGTAATTAATCAGATCTATTCATCTTTATACTTTCCCAAAATGGAATAACTTCCATCAAATAGTTGGATGCATTGTTATGTTATTAATCAATTAATTCCCTTATTTCAATTTATTAAGCTATCTGTTTATATTACCAAAAACCTTTATACGATGTCTACCTAATTTTCACAAACATATTAGCTGTTTGATATCACCAAATTGCTTGTTAAATTAAAACGAACAAGTAAAACAAGCTACGAAATCTTGCGATCGTTTATCCATCAACTGGGCTTCATTCACTGGATAATTTTATTAAAATATTGAATTCCTGACTATGATGCAGCTTAAATCGCCAAATTTTTTCCACTGACGCAGCGAGTGTTTCGTATAATTTTTTGTAGCGAGTAATAAAAATATCTTTATATTATATTCATAATAATAATGCGATTTCCGATTTATACCTTCATAACCTTTCTCCCCTCAATATATTTGAAATTTTTTAGCTTTTACCTTAATTTAACATCTTGTGCCCTCAGGACCCCAAATTCCAAAAAATTTATTTTTTTTTGTAGTTAATCCGAGATCTATACCTTTCCCATAGCCGTCCAACGCACTTTTTTTATTTTTTTCCCAAAAAAAAACATTTTTTATTTATAAAAAAAGAAAAATAAATATTTTAAAGCGAAAATAAACTTATGAATAGCCTAGGTGAAGAACGTCCACTGTGATCACAAAAAGTTTCTAAATGGGGAGATATTTAAGAGTTAACTTTTTTTCTTTTCTCAAGTCACATCTGCATTTTTGATTTTAAATTAAATATAAGCGTCTTCTTTTTACTGTCAAATAGATTTTGGTTTTAAAATGTATTAAACATACTTTCTCTGTTATCTTCACAATTGTTATATTTGATTCTGATAATGAATAATTTTACTTTATTTCTTTATTTTTTTACTATCTTTGAGATGTTTATTCATATTTCCTATGGGCAAGTCATTCTATACGATTTAGTGAACATTTTATGAGATAAGTGATTAAGGATTTAAAATGAATTTAACTTTCTTATAGATAGAATCTTTTATATATAGAATAATTAGGCAATTGTGCTAATATCTAGTTTTTCTTTTAGGAGCAAATTTCGCAAGAACATAGTTTGTGGTTTCTTTACCATTAGATTTCTCTACTACTAATTGCTGTTATTAATCAAGAAATACTTCCAGCCTTTTCCAATAGATCACAATTGATATTCCATGTGGGAATAATATTATAAAACAGTCCTAATATTAATCATTATATTGCCTTAAGTACAATTTCCGTGCGCATAACTATTGTTTTCCAGGTACTAGTACGATAGATAAAGAAGGTTCATCTACAGTTCTTAGAAAGAGACATGTCACCTTATACAAAGATTAATTTTTCGAAATTTTTTTAATTCATATTTTGTAGAGAAAAGATAGGTTTCACTGCAAAAGCACACTATACACGCTCTACTTTTGCAGTGAAGCTCGTTTCTTACTTATTTATGAATTAAACCATTCAAAAATATTTTGTTGGATGGCTGACATGTCCTTTCTAAGAGAACTTGATGAACTTTTTATCTTCTATGTAGCCTTGGGAACAATTGTTTATCGGAATTTAGTGGCATATTAATTAAATTTAGGACTAGATATTTTACTATGGAAATGTTTGATGCATTGGAAGGAGGTTTTCTGTAAAATAAAGACAATTTAAGTAAGAGATATCTGTGTAAAGAACATAGTCTGATATTTCTCACAAAGAACAAGTTTGCAACAATGCTATTGAAGATTTCATGAACAGTTATTCATAAAAGTTCTATCACTCGAAAAATCGTTCACAAAATGTAATGAGCTGGCCACATAGGAAAATATGAGATTACACTCAAAGAAAAAAGGATACTAAAAGAATTGACACAAAATTTCTTATTTTGAAGAAACTAGAGAGTATTTTATACAGATAGCTTTGTACAGAAGAAATACTATAAAATCAAAATTCCGATGCTTGAAGAAAGAAAAGTTTAACCTAAATCTTCCCGCATTTAGAACTTTTCGTTGATATTAAGTGGACGTTATCATCACGCTAGGCTATTAATTGTACGCTTTAAAATTTATTTTACTTTTTGTATTAAATTTTAAAATTCAATGATTATTATGGAATTTAATAAAAACCAGTGCGTTGGACGGCTATGGGGAAGGAATAGATCGATTACTACAAGAAAAAAATATTTTTAAATTCATCATTGATGAAGATCAATTTTTAAAGTAAATTTTCATAATTTAATGTATATGAGTAAATAGGCTGCAATAATTATTTAAAATAGACATTAGACGCCAAAAAATAACGAACAATCTGATGTAAATTTAGATGTGAATTCCCTGTCTGTTCTTGAGTAAATTTTGCAAATCTTTCCTGACATGGCGTGATTTAGTTAAGAGTTTTTCGACTTTTTATTTTAAAAGAAGATTTCTCTAATCTTTTTTACCTTTCATTAACATTAAATTAATTGAAATTTACTTTAAAAATTGTTCATAATCATGGATGAATTTTTAAAAAATATTATTTTTTTAGTAATCGATCATACCTTCCCCCATAGCCGTCCAATTTTCTTTGTTTTATTTTTTTCACAAGTCATGTTTGAGCTATTCCAAAAAGAAAATAAAATTTAAAAGCGTAACCATTAATAGCTATTAAGGGTGAATAACGTCCACTAGTTTGACTATATTACAAAAGTTCTAATGTTGAGTGATTGAGATAATTTTAGGTTAACTTTTTTCTTCTCAAGCATCTGAATTTTTGAATTTTATAGCGTCTTTATCTTTCTGATCAAAGCTTTGTTTTAAACATCTTCTCATGGTTTCTTCAAGTTTAATTGATCATGTATGAATATTATTTTCACTTTTTTATCTTTGAGATGTTCTTCATTATTTCCATATGTAGGCAGAGCTTCTAACATTCTGTGAACATATATTTTTGAGTGAGATAGGAACTTTAATGCAATATCTTTTCATGATTGATTATTTTATTAGCATTGTGCACTGAGTTTCTTTGAAGAAATCATGACGTATGATTCTTTATCAGAATACTCTACTTAAAATTGCTATTATATTAACAGAAAACCTCCTTTCCAATTGTCACACATTTTCGCTATGGAAAATATTCAGTCTAATTTAATAAATGTGCGGCCTAAATTCAACGCATAACAATTGTTATTCACTATAAAGGTAAATCTAATAGTTAAGAATTATAAAAAGTTCTATACAAGTATCTTAGAAAGGACAGTCACTCATCCAAAATATTATTTGATATATTAATTCAATGGTTAGAACGGACTTTTTCCACATGCATAAGTAGAGTGTATATATTTGTGCTTTTGCACTTTATACAAGCAACAGAATCTGTGATTTAGGTTGATATTGGTGTATACAATTTGCCTTCTAAGCTAAAGCCAAAATCTTTGTTTACCCTTGTTCCCTGGCTGTTATTAAAAATTATATCTATAAGAGTAATAATTGATAAAAGCCCTTGACCAGCTTGTACTTATCAGAAGGAATCCTTTCCATCAATATCTTTCTGTCATTTTTGAATTAGTCAACAGTTTGAGCATTTCAAGTTTGAATTTTATGGAGATATTATCTAATTTCAATTTCGAAGTGACTTTATCTTTGAGAAGTATTATTTTTTTGAGTTTGAAATCCAGATTAATACCTTTTACATAACCATCAAATTGTCTATTGTCATGATAATAATGTTCTAATACAAAAGCTTATAGTTGTTGATAATATTGCAGTTGCATTTACTGGACTTAAGAAACTATTTCCAATTTAATAATTAGGTTACGAAGACATTGAGTAAATCTGTGAAAGGTTAATGGATCTAAAGTGGGTTTCTGACCATTTGGAACTTTCGTAAAAATGGTTTCACAGTTCTTAAAGAAGCATTTAATATAAAAAAGCCTAGATTTTGCATTATTTAAGAAATTTATACAATCTTTGGTTTGAACAGAAACATTTTGAAATGGTTTGGTGTTTTGTAATTGAGATTTTCGGCTGTCAACTGCACTAAAATCCAAAATATCACTTCGTCAAGACCTCGATTCAAAATTACATCACAATTAAAAGAAAAAAGTATAAATAAGGCTAAATGAGATCTTAGAATATAAAACAGATAAGTCATAAGTCATACAAAGTACTAAACATATATCCTTATATACCATTCACCTATCAATCGAGGAAGGATGAGCTTGGAACACGTCATATGGATCTTGGAAATAGGAAGATATAATATGATTAATATTAGTGAATGCTAAAAATAGGAAGAATCGGAATAGAGTAGATTTATGGAGATGTTCGTTCCGTCGTTACCTACTTCTTTTCATATCACTATTATCAAATACATCTCTCAATTTCACAATTATATACTAACGTCATTTAAAAATTATATCAAATAAATATTGTAAACTTTGATGCACCAATGGTTAATCATTCTTACCTAGTATTTTTGAATTTTACTTATACAAATATTTCCTCAGGATAACTTTTATGGAATTTTCTTACTGAACTATTCAGATTATAATCTTAAAAAACGCTGTACCTATTTGACTGATTTATCTTTTATTTCCCCTTGAACTTTCCAGAAAGTGTTGTGAACCGTGAAACAGGGAAATTAAAGCTATCAAATACTGAGTGAGCATTTATTATCGAGCGTAAGCCCAAAATAACATGAAACATAAAAACGAAAACGGTCTAATTTAAAAGCAAAGAAAATTTACTAAAATTACTTATTTCACTATCGGTGAGCAAAATCGAGCTTATCGGTAATTATTCACAATTATGAATTAACTGAGGTATTAGAGAATTATAATAATTTAAGTTCCACCATGTAAAGTTATTAGTGTGATCTTGACTACTTCTATTTGTTTAATCAGCACCATTACACTAATAATTTACTTGAATAATTTCTAAGGTAATTTCATTCTCCTATTAATCATTAAAATTGCAGGTTCTTAAAGGTCCGTCAATAACACAAGCACTTTTGTTATTTGTTATCTGAGATTGGATAGTTATTTTTTACAGCATGAAAGAATCTACTTTTCCTGTATAATTTTACTTGGAGTTTTAGTATACCGTTTATACCTTCTTATGACGTTTTTTGAAAGAACTTGTTAACACGTTCGCTCGATAAACACTTATCGCCCTTAATTAACTACTAGCATTATAGCTTGTTCTACTAGGACTTCCTGTTTTATATTTGCATCGATCTATTCAGCTGTCATTTTGGACAACTTTATCCATATGCTCTTCAACTTATTCATAGATTAAAATATCTTAAATAACTATTCCAGCATGCCAGTTTCTTTATTATCTTTTATTATAACCACAACTGCAATTTGGTTCAGTTCTTTAAAGATTAATAAAACATCACCCATGAACTTGATTTTACACACTCGTTTACAAAATATATAAATATGCCAACTGTACATTTGACTTGTAGGTCAACTTTCCATACACTAATTAAAGATGCGAAGCCTTCAAAAGACAGCAAGGGCAATTTTCCTTATTCGAATCTAATCTATCTCCCTTATCATCTCACTAGAAGAATTTTAGACTGTACAGATGAGTCACTGAATGACCTCAATAGGTTCAATATATGAGTATATTCTGCTTCAAAAATTCTCATATTATTTCTTTCTAAAATGACTTCTAAAGGTGTTAAGAAACTTATTAAATTTTTATGGATATCTTTATTTTATTATACAAACACTTAATCACTAACACTTAATATCCATAAGACTTCTTTGGACTTATATCCTGATTGAGCCTAGTCTTAAATTGCGCATGAATTTTACGTTTGCACATTGAACACAATTTTCTTGAGAGTATACACTTTTGTTTTTGAGCAAAGCTAATTTTAGAAATCAGCTGTTTTGTGAATGGATGACTCGTCGATTGTTCAACATTAACCGAAATAAAACTAATAAGCAAATGGTTTATTATTTTATACAATAAAAAATTGACTTCAAACTATTGTGATTGGAAGTGTTTAAGTTCAGATTTATGGTAGTAATATAGATTTTAAGTGCTATGATGAATTTTATTTGAATTTGAAATATTTCTTTCAATCAATTACAAATCGAGGCTTACAATATAAAGCCGTACATTTTATTTTTATTTTATGTTTACTAGACAATTATTTCTAGTAAGAATTAACGTCGCTATAAGTATCTGTCAAGAATTCTACAGGAATAGGCAAAACCTTATTATAGATATTTTAATGGAGATAATTCCTGTAACGTATTGTTTAAGACATATTTTTATTTTATACGTACTTTTTGAGCGTTTAATTATATTAATATTATATACTTAAGATAATATTATTGTTTTAACAACAAACGAAACGGCGCAAAACTCACGAGAGCATTTTACGTTCGTAAAGCACAACATAAAAACGACAACGCCTATATAAACAATACAAGTTTAAGGATCATAGTATAGTGGAAATATTTCAGACAAATATGGCGGATATATAATATTATATAATATATATATATTTATATATTATATTTATATTTTAAATATAATATTTATAATATATTTATATATTATATATATTATATATTACTAACTAGACTTATACTACTATTGATATATCATTATATAATCTAATATCATAATTAACTATATAATAATAATAAAATAATATTATGATATATATTATATATAATTATTATTATAATAGCAAATTAAAAAAAGAGAAAATTTGAAACTTATTAATTTTATCTAGAAAGGGTGAAGCTAATCTTACTCGAATCTCGGTCTATTGAAGAAAATTTTAAATTCTCTACGATCTTGATAGGCAATTGAGTGCTTGAAACCTACTATCAATCTAATGCATTCTCGATGAATGTGAGTGTTGAATAAAGTCATAATAACTATTTCAACTACACAACATACAACCTTTACTAGATATTATTGCAGGGACTGATACGTATGATAATATTTAATATATTATATTTAATATTTAATTTAATATTAATATTTAATATTATTTTATTATTTATATCTATATATATATTATTATATTTTATATATTTAATTATTATTATATAATATTATATTATTTATAATATTTAATACTATATATATTAATAAATTATATATATATTAATAATTAATAATTATATGTTATATATATATATTATTAAATAATTTGCCGATAACTAGATACTACTACTTCAAAATTTCACGATCCCAGATACACTCTATCAAAATTTGACGCGAGATTTTACACACCTGAGAGATAAACCGAGAGATACCGGATACATGGTTATCGGTGACAACTAATATAATCCGAGTATTATTATTTATATATATATATTAATTATATAATAATTATATATTAATATATATATTATATATATAACCTTATAATAATTACTAATTTAATAGTATTTAATATTATATATATAATAATAGATATAATAATATTTAATCATATATTATATATATAATATTACATATATATACTTATAGATATATATATAGATTGATATAATACTATTCATATTATAATTCGAGAGGTGGTCATATCTTGTGAAGAGCGATTGATTTTAGGATAAAGCTTTACCAGTTTAAAATCCGAAATATAACAACATAATCGCACAGATAGAACAGTTATAGACAGTCTATTACAAGACACGTTCGAGTCTGAATTTTTATAAATAAACAGACAGACGATAAGATAAAATAAGTAGAAAAGGATTCTTATTAGTTATTACGTGCATTGTCTTTAATGAGTTCACTTATCATCACTGAAACTATTAATTATTAAGCTAAAGATAGAGGAGATAATTCAATTACAAGCGATATATAGGTGGAGTTGAAATTAGTAATATATAGTGTAAGGAACAAAACTATAACCAAATATTAGTCAGTAATATATGAAAAATAAAAATAAAATAACTAGGTTCCAGATATGAAGGATGCTAATTCAGATAATAAATGTAATAATAATCAATTAACATTAAACCTTAATAGTAACAGTATACTGCAATGGTGTCATTTGGCTCTTACTTTAAAATATCCACCTAAGGAGAGCATCAAACAGTCACCAGCTATCGGTGTGATATAATTATTCACATACCAGGATAACTTAATTAAGTTAGTAAAAAGCAGCAGCGACATACAACTCAAAGAGGAGAACTCTGCTGCTTTACAAGTTACTACCATACAGTGAAATGAGTACCTTTATTATCCTTATGCATCAAGTAATTTACTTTTTAGAACAACCAGAAATGCTTACATGAGCAAGCTTTAGAAATCAAGTGATAAATGGTGAAGCCTAAACCATCCTTCGAGTTGGATGATAAATGGTGGAGAGTATATAAAAATCCTTCTATGTTGATCATACTTTTTATTAAAAGTAAATTTGGACTATTCATGTTATTATCCATTAGCTCTTCACTCTGTTCACAGTTAATAAAAATTTAAAACATCTATTGATGATATTCTCGCTCTCAAGTTTTTATCCTGGCAAATAAATATTAAAAAAATAGACTCCCTTCATTACTACAATAACTTATTCCTTCATAATTATTCTAATTATTACTTATATAATCATTAATTTACATGTATGAGATTATAATAATAACTTAAAATTATAGATATTTATTATTATATAATTAATAATAGAATTGATTATTATTATTATAATATATATTATATATAATTATAGATATAGGATATAATAATATAATTATATTTATAATATATATAAATATATAATTTTAAATTATTATTTATTAATATATTATATATTATTTAATTAATATTAATTAATAATAATTGCTTAATAAATAAAAATAAATATTTATATTAATATATATAATTATGTATATTGATAAATTTAGTAGACGGTAGTTTATGATCCCCTGAAAATGGAGAACTGTTAATGTTCTGTTATTTTAACTAATTTTAGGGCAAATACATTTAAATTTTTGCTGATAAACGCTAACCTAATCTTAACCTAAACTCATACATTATAACCTTTAACACGCTAACCAAACTTAACCTATTAAACGTAACCTAAATTATTTTAACCGGAGTCAAACCACTTATAAAATGTCCTATATATACTATATATAAATATATACTTCACTCTGATAATAATACATAATATTATATACGGGTATCTATCATATATTTATATTATGAGGTATGAGTGAAAGGGTATAGCCTCTTATAGAAGGATATTTATACTTCATTGTATATTAACATTATACTTATATTATACTATAATATCTATATGTCACTATTTATATATTTCAAATTTTATATATTTATAAATTTTTATAACTAAAATAAATTCAATACTAAAATAAAATTATTTTTACATAAAATAATAAAATACATTTAGTGATTAATAATTAAACTATGGAAATACTTTACTATTATATATATTTTTAACTAATTAATTTTATATTAGATATTAATATTGAAGTTCCTAGTGAAAAATTATATATTTGACATTAAGTGAAGTTTACAAAATGAGAGGAAGATGGATAGACGAAAACCGATATAAGTTTTAGT
>JABUQX010070008.1:0-26360 GCA_015478945.1 Trachelipus rathkii | reverse complement strand
AGAGTTATTCAAAGAAGCATACCTCAAACAACCTGCCTAAATTTACCTAGGAGTCCAAAATTATTACATGAAAGTGATTTAGTATGAATTGCTAATTTTTTCAACTTTAGATTTCCTTGTTGTTATAACACTTAAAAACGATATACCTAAAAGCTCGACTACGCTTTTTGCTACACCAAAATGTAAGATTTAGAGTTCTTTAAAGAAGATACTCAAACACCTGCCTAAAATTACCAGGAGTCCAAATTATTACATGAAAGGAATTTAGTATGAATGCTAATTTTTTCAACTTTAGATTTCTTGTTATAACACTTAAAACGATATACCTAAGCACGACTACGCTTTATGCTACACCAGAATGTAAGTATTTTAGAGTTCTTCAAAAAGATACCTCAACACCAGCCTTAATTACCTAGGAGTCAATTATTACATGAAAGTGATTTAGATGAATGCTAATTTTTTCAACTTTAGATATTTTTGTTATAACACTAAAATATATACCAAGCTCGACTACGTTTATTGCTACACCAGAACGTAAGTATTTTTAGAGTTCTTCAAAGAAGATACCTCAAACAGCTGCCTAAATTACCTAGGAGTCCAAATTATTACATATAATGTAAAGATTTATGTGTAAACACTAAAAATTTTCAACTTAAGATTCTTTGTTAATAACACTTAAAACGAATACCTCAGCTCGACTACTCTCATTGCTACCCAGAATGTAAAGTATTTTAGAGTTCTTCAAGAAGATACCTCAAACCTGCCTTAATTACCTAGGAATCCAAATTATTACATGAAAGGATTTAGTATGAATGCTTAATTTTTCAACTTTAGATTTCTTTTGTTATAACACTCAAAACGATATACCTGAGGTTCGACTACGCTTTATTGCTACACCAGAATGTAAGTATTTTAGAGTTCTTCAAAGAAGATACCTCAAACACCTGCCTAAATTACCTAGGAGTCCAAATTATTACATGAAAGTGATTTAGTATGAATGCTAATTTTTTCAACTTTAGATTTCTTTGTTATAACACTTAAAACGATATATCTAAGCTCGACTACGCTTTATTGCTACACCAGAATGTAAGTATTTTAGAGTTCTTCAAAGAAGATACCTCAAACACCTGCCTAAATTACAAAGGAGTCCAAATTATTACATGAAAGTGATATTTAGTATGAATGCTAACTTTTTTCAACTTTAGATTTCTTTGTTATAACACTTAAAAACGATTTACCTAAGCCTGACTACGCATTACGCTTGTCCTAACTGTGCGTATTTTGAGTTCGTCCAAGAACATTACCTCAAAACACCTGCCTAAATTAAATAGGAGTCCAAATTATTACACTGAAAGTGATTTAGTATGAATGCTAATTTTGTTCACCTTTAGATTTCTTTGTTTATAACACTTAAAACGAATACCTAAGCTCGACTACGCTTTATTCATACACCATAATTTAAATATTTTAAAATATTAAATTAAAAAAAACAAACCACAAACACCCTACCAAAAAAAAAAGGAGATAAAATATTACAGTTGAAAAGTATTTAGTAGAATGCTAGTTTTCAACTTTAGATTTCTTTGTATAACACTTAAAACGATATTACCTAAGCTGGACTACGCTTTATTGCTACACCAGGAATTGTAAGTATTCTTAGAGTTCTTCAAAAGAAACTGACCTCAACAACCTTCCTTTAATTACAGGAGTCCAAATTATTACATGAAAGTGATTAAGTACTGAAATGCTAATTTTTCAACTTGTAGATTTCTTTGTATAATAACACTTAAAAGGATATACCTAAGCTCGAATACGCTTTATTGCTACACCAGAATGTAAGTATTTAGAGTTCATTCAAAGAGATATCTCAACACCTGCCTAAAAATAAATAGGAGGTCCAAATTAATTACATGAAAGTAGATTTAGTATGAATGCTAATTTTTCAACTTTTAGATTTCTTTTTATAAACTTAAAACGATATACTAAGCTTGACTACGATTTATAACTACATAAATGTGTAAATGTTTAAGTTCCTTCAAAGAAGATACCCTCAAAACACCTGCCTAAATTACCTAGGAGTCCAAATTATTACAAGAAAAAGGTTTTGTATGAATGCTAATTTTTTTAACTTTAGATTTCTTAGTTATAACACTTTAAAGGTTATACCTAAGCTCGACTACGCTTTATTTGCTACATCAGAATGTAAGTATTTTAGAGTTCTTCAAGAAGATACCTCAAACACCTGCCAAGATTACCTAGGAGTCCAAATTATTACATTAAAATGATTTAGTATGAATTAATTTTTTTTCAACTTTAGATTTCTTTGTTATAACACTTAAAACGATATACCTAAGCTCGACTACGCTTTATTGCTACACCAGAATGTAAGTATTTTAGAATTCTTCAAAGAAGATACCTCAAACACCTGCCTTAAATTACCTAGGAGTCCAAATTATTACCTGAATGTTTTAGTATGAATGCTAATTTTTTCAACTTTTAGATTTCTTTTGTTATAACACTTAAAACGATATAACCTAAGCTTGACTACGCTTTATTGCTACACCTGAATGTAAGTATTTAGAGTTCTTCAAAGAAGATACCTCAAACACCTGCCTAAATTTCCTAGGAGTCCAAATTATTACATGAAAGTGATTTAGGATGAATGCTAATTTTTTCAACTTTAGATTTCTTTGTTATAACACTTAAAACGATATACCTAAGCTCAACTACGTTTATTGCTAAACCAGAATGTAAGTATTTTAGAGTTTCTTCAAAGAAGGATACCTCAAACACCTGCCTAAATTTACTACTAGGAGTCCAAATTATACATGTAAAGGATTTATCATGGTGAATGCTAATTTTTTCAACTTTAGATTTCTTTTGTTATAACATTAAAACGATATACCTAAGCTCGCTACGCTTTATTGTACACCAGAATGTAAGTATTTCTAGAGTTCTTCAAAGAAGATAAATCAAACAACACCTGCTTAAATTACCTAGGAGTCCAAGTTATTACATGGAAAGTGATATAGTATGAATGCTAATTTTTTTCAACTTTAGATTTCTTTGTTTATAACACTTAAAACATAACCTAAGCTCGGACTACGCTTGTATTGCTACAACCAGAATGTAAGAATTTAGATTTCTTCAAAAAAACATACTCAAACACCTGCCTTACATTACCTTAGGAGTCCAAAATTATTACATGAAAGTGATTAGAATGAATCTTAATTTTTTCAACTTTAGATTTCTTTGTTATAACACTTAAAAGGATATACCTAAGCTCGACTACGCTTAATGCTACACCAAAAAGTAAGTATTTTAGATTCTTTAAAGAGGATACCTCAAACACCCTGCCTAAATTTACCAGGAGTCCAAATTAATTCATAAAAGTGATTTGAGAATGAATGTAATTTTTTTCAACTGTTAGATTTCTTTGTTTATACACACTTAAAAACGAATGATACCTAAGCACCGACTACGCTTTAGGGCTACACCAGAATGTAAGTATGTTAGAGTGCTTCCAAAGAGATACCTCAAACAGGCTGCCTAAATACTAGGAGTCCAAATTATACATGAAAGTGTTTTAGTATGAATGCTAATTTTTTCAACTTTAGATTCTTTGTTATAACACTTAAAACGGATATACCTAAAGCTCTCGACTTCGCTTTATTTGCCTACACCAGAATGTAAAAGTATTTTAGAGTTCTTCAAAGAAGGATACCTCAAAACACCTGCCTAAATACCTAGGGAGCCAAATTATTCATGAAAGTGATTTAGGTATGAATGCTTTAAATTTTTCAACTTTAGAATTTTTTGTTATAAACACTAAAACGATATACCTAAGCACGACTACGCTTTATTGCTACACCAGAATGTAAGTATTTTAGAGTTCTTCAAAGAAAATACCTCAAAAACACCTTGCCTAAATTACCTAGGAGGTCAAATTATTATCTGAAACTATTTAGTATTGAATTGCTAAATTTTTCAAACTTTAGATTTCTTTGTTATTAACTTAACGATAGTACCTAGCTCGACTACCTTATTTCTTACACCAGAATGTTACGTTATTTAGAGTTCTTCAAAGAAGGTACCTCAAAAACACCTGCCGTAAATTACCTAGGATTCCAAATTATTACATGAAAGTTGTTTTAGTATGAATGCTCATTTTTTTAACTTTAGATTTTTTTGTATAACACTTAAAACGATAGGACCTAGCTCGACTAGGCTTTATTGCTACACCAGAATGTAAAGATATTTTAGAGTTCTTCAAGAAGATACCTCAAACACCTGGCCTAAAATTACCTAGGAGTCCAAATTATTAAATAAAGTGATTAGTATGAATGCTAATTTTTTCAACTTTAGATTTCTTTTTAATAACACCCAAAACGTTATACCTAAGCTCGACTACGCTTTATTGCTACACCAGAATGTAAGTATTTTAGAGTTCTTCAAAGAAGATACCTCAAACACCTGCCTAAATTACCTAGGAGTCCAAATATTAATGAAAGTGATTGAGTATGAATGCTAATTTTTTTTTAACTTGTAAAGTTTCTGTTATAACACCTAAACACGATATACCGTAAGCTCGACTACGCTTTTTTGCTACACCAGAATGTAAGAGTATTTTAGAGTTCCTCAAAAAAGATACCTCAAACACCTGCCTAAAATTACCTAGGTCCAAATTTATACATGAAAGTGATTTAGTACGAATGCTAAATTTTTTCAACTTTAGAGTTCTTTGTTATAACACTTAAAACGATATACCTAAGCTCGACTACGCTTTATTGCTACACCAGAATGTAAGTATTTTAGAGTTCTTCAAAGGAAGATACCTCAACAAAAAACCCTTTTGGCCTTTAAAATTGAACCTTAGGAGTCCAAAATTTATTACGATGAAATGATTAGGATGAATGCTAAAGTTCAACTTAGATTTCTTTGTTATAACACCTAAAAACGATATACGTAAGCTCGACTACGCTTTATTGTACACCAGAAATGTACGATATTTAGGGTCTGCAAAGAAGATACCATCAAAACACCTGCCAAAAATTACCTAGAAGTCCAAAGTATTACATGAAATGATTTAGTATGAATAACTAATTTTTTCAACTTTAGAATTTTTTGTTATAACACTTAGTAACGAGTTAACCTAAACTCGACTACGTTTATTGCTACACCAGAATGTAATTTTTTTTAGAATTCTACAAAGTAGATACTCAAACACCTGCCTAAAATACCTAGAAGTCCAAATTATTACATGAAAAGTGATTTAGTATAAATGCTAAATTTTTTCAAACGTTAGATTTTTTGGTTATAACACTTAAAAGACGATATAATCTAAGCTCGACTAGCGCTGTTTTTCTACACCAGAAGTGTAAGTATTTTAAGTCTTCAAGAAGATACTCAAACACAATGGCCTTAAAAAAAGCCTAGGAGTCCAAATTTTACATGAAAGTAATTTAGTTAGCGAATGTTTATTTTTTCCAACTTTAGATTCTTTTTAGTAACACTTAAAACAATAACCTAAGCTCGACTACGCTTTAATGCTTACACCAGAATGTAATATTTTAGAGTTCTTCAAAAAGATACCTCAAACACCTTTCCTAAATACACTAGAGTCTAAATTATTACATGAAAGTGAAGTTTATTTATGAATGCTAATGGTTTTCAACTTAGATTCTTTGTTGTAACCAAACTTAAAACGATATACCTAAAGCTCGATACCTTTATTGGCTACACCAGAATGTAAGGATTTTAGAGTTCTTCAAAGAAATACCTCAAACACCTGCCTAAGATTACTTAGGAGTCCAAATTATACATGAAAGTGATTTAGTATAAATGCAAATTTTTCAACTTAAAATTTCTTTGTTATAACACTTAAAACGATATACCTAAGTCGACTACGCTTTATTGCTACACAGGAATGTAAGTATTTTAGAGTTCTCAAAGAAGATACACTTAAACACTGGCCCTAATTACTTAGGAGTCCCAAATTATTACGATGAAGTGATTTAGTATGGAATCGCTAATTTTTCAACTTTAAGATTTCTGTTGTTATAACACTAAAACGATATACCTAAGCTCGACTACGCTTTTATGCCTACACCAGAATGTAAGTATTTGTAGAGTTTTTCAAAGAAGATATCCTCAAACACCTGCCTAAAGTTACCTAGGAGTCCAAATTATTACATGAAATGATTTAGTTGAATGCTAATTTTTTCAACTTTTGAATTTCTTTGTTATAACACTTTAAAAGTTAAAACCTAAGCTCGACTACGCTTTTATTGTACACCAGAATGTAATATTTAGAGTTCTTTCAAAGAAGGATAACTAAACACCGTGGCCTAAATTCCTTGGAGTCCAAATATTACATGAAAGTGATTTAGTATGAATGCTAATTTTTTCAACTTTAGATTTTTTGTTATAACACCTTAAACGATATACATAACTCGACTACAATTTAATGCTACACCAGATGTAAGTATTTAGATTCTTCAAAGAAGGTTACCTCAAACACCTGCCTAAATACCTAGGAGTCCAAATTATTACATGAAAGTGATTTAGTATGAATGCTAATTTTTTCAACTTTAGATTCTTTGTTATAACACTTAAAAACGATAATATGCCTAAGCTCGACTACGCTTTATTGATTCACCAGAATGTAAGTATTTGAGGTTCTTCAAAGAAGATACCTCAAACACCGGCCAAAAAACCTTGGAGGTCCAAATTATTACATGGAAATGATTAATTATGAATGCTAATTTTTTAAACTTTAGATTTCTTTGTTATAACACTTAAAACGATATACCTAAGCTCGACTACGCTTTATTGCTACACCAGAATGTAAGTATTTCTAGAGTTCTTCAAGAAGATAATATCAAAGCAGCCTTTTTAAATACTTAGGAGTTTAAATTATTACATGAAAGTGATTTATTATGAATGCTAATTTTTTCCACTTTAGATTTCTTTGTTGTAACACTTAAAAACGATATACCTAAGCTCGACTACGCTTTATTGCTACACCAGAAATGTAAGTTTTTTAGAGTTCTTCAAAGAAGATTACCTCAAACACCTGCCTAAATTACCTAGGAGTCCAAATTATTACATCAAAGTGATTTAGTATGAATGCTATTTTTTTCAACTTTAGATTACTTTGTTATAACACTTAAAACATATACCTAAGCTAAACACTACCGCTTTATTGCTAGCCAGAATGTAAGTATTAGATTCTTCAAAGAAGATACCTGAAACACCTGCCTAAAATTTACCTAGGAGTCCAAATTATTACATGAAGTGATTTTGTATGAATGCTAATTTTTCAAACTTAAATTTCTTTTGTTATAACACTAAAACGATATACCTAAGCTCGACTACGCTTATTGCTACACCAAATTGTAAGTATTTTAGAGTTCTTCAAAGAAGATACCTTAAAAACCTCCTAAAGTACCTAGGAGTCCAAAATTATTACATGAAAGTGATTTAGTATGAATGCTAATTTTTTCACTTTAGATTCCTTTGTTATAAACACTTAAAAACGATATTACCTTAAGCTCGACTTACGCTTTATTGCTGACACCAGAATGTAAGTATATTAGAGAGTTTTTTCAAAGAAGATACCTTAAATACCTGCTAAATTACCTAGGAGTCCAAATTATACATGAAAGTGAGTTTAGTATGAATGCTAATTTTTTCAACTTTAGATTTCTTTTGTTATAACACTTAAAACGATATACCTAAGACCGACCCTTTATTGCTACACCAGAATGTAGTATTTTAGATTGCTTCAACGGAAGAACCTCAAACCACCGCCTAAAATTACCTAGAGTCCAAATTATTACATGAAAGTGATTTAGTATGAGATGCTAATTTTTCAAACTTTAGATTTCTTGTTATACCACTTAAAACGATATACCTACGCTCGAAATTACGCTTTATTGCTACACCAGAATTAAGTATTTTAGAGTTCTTCAAAGAAATCTAAAGTTGAAAAATATAGCATTCATACTAAATCACTTCATGTAATTAATTTGGACTCCTAGGTAATTTAGGCAGGTGTATTAGGTATCTTTCTTTGAAGAACTCTAAAAACTTACATTCTGGTGTAGCAATTAAACGTAGTTCGACTTAGGTATATCGTTTTAATGTTATAACAAAAGAAATTTAAAGTTGAAAAAATTAGCATTCATACTAATATCCCTTTCATGTAATAATTTGGACTCCTAGTAATTTAGGGCAGGTAGTTGAGGTATCTTCTTTGAAAAAACTCAAATACTTACCATCTGGTGTAGCAATAAAGCGTAGTCGAGCTAGGTATATCGTTGTAAGTGTATAACAAAGAAATCTAAGTAAAAAACTTAAGCATCATACTAAATCACTTCATGAATAATTTGGGACTCCGAGGTAATTTTAGCAAGGTGTTTAAGGTAATCTGTTCTTGAAGAACTCTAAAAATACTACATTGCTGGTTGTTAAACAATAAACGCGTCAGTGCAGCTTTAGGTATATCGTTTAGTGTTATTAACAAAGGAAATTTAGTTGAAAAATTAGCATTCATACAAATCACTTTCATGTAATAATTTGTACTCCTAGGTAATTTAGGCAGGTTGTTTGAGGTAATCTTCTTTGAAGAACTCTTAAAATACTTACATTCTTGTCTAGCAATAAAGCGTAGTCGAGCTTAGTATATCGTTTTAAAGTGTTATAACAAAGAAATCTAAGTTGAAAAAATTAGCAAATCATACTAAAATCACCTTTTCATGTAATGAATTTGGACTCCTAGTAAGTTTACAGGTGTTTGAGGTATCTGTCATTAAGAACTCTAAAAAAACTACATTTTGGTGTAGCAATAAAGCCTAGTTGAGCTTAGGTATATCGTTTTAAGTGTTATAACAAAGAAATCTAAAGTGGAAAAAATTTAGCATTTTCATACTAAGATCCACTTTCATTGTAATAATGTAAATCCTAAAGTATTTAAAAGTGCTCTGATTTATTTTCTTCTTTGAAGAAACTCTGAAAATACTTACATTCTCTTGTAGCAATAAAGCGTAGTCGAGCTTAGGTAATCGTTTTAAGTGTTATAACAAAGAAATCTAAAGTTAAAAAATTAGCACTCTACTAAAATCATTTTCAGTAATAATTTGGAAGCTCCAATGTATTTAAGGCAGTGTTTGAGGTATCTCTTTGAAGAACTCTAAAAATATTTACCATTCTGGTGAATCAATAAAGCGTAGTCGAAGCTTAGGTATATGGTTTAAGTTGTTATAACAAAGGAAATCTAAAAGTTGAAAAAAATTAGCATTCATATAAATCACTTTCATGTATAATTTGGACTCCAGGTAATTTAGGCAGGGGTTAAGGTATCTTCTTTGAAGAACTCTAAAATACTTACATTTGGTGTAAGGAATAAAGCGTAGTCGAGCTTAGGTAATCGTTTAGTGTTATAACAAAAAATCTAAAGTTAAAAAAGAGCATTTATACTTAAAACATTCAGTGTATAATGGGACTCACAAGGTTAATTAGGCAGGTGTTTGAGTATCTCTTTGAAGAACTCTAAAATACTTAAACATTCTGTTGTAGCAATAAAGGCGGTAGTCGAGCTGTAGGTTATGTCGTTTAAGTGTATAACAAAAGAAATCTAAAAAGTTGAAAAAAATAGCATTCATACTAAATCACTTTCATGTAATTTGAATTTGGAACTCCTAGGTAATAGGCAGGTGTGAGGTACTTCTTGGAAAACTCTTAAAATACTTACATTCTGTGTAGCAATTTAAAGCGTAGTCGAGCTTAAATATATCGTTTTAAGTGTGTATAAACAAAAATCTTAAAGTTGAAAAAATTAGCATTCATACTAAATCACTTTCATGTAATAATTTGGACTCCTAAGTAATTTAAGGCAGGTGTAAGGTATTCTTTGTAGAACGCTAAAATACTACATTCTGGGTAGCAATAAAGCGTAGAGTTCGAGCTTAGGTATTATTCGTTTTAAGTGTATAACAAAGAAATTTAAAGTTTAAAAAAATTAGCATTTATACTAAATCACTTTCATGTAGAAATTTGGACTCCAAAGTAATTTAGGCAGGTGTTGAGGTATCTTCTGTGAAAACTGCTAAAATACTTCATTCTGGGTATAGCAATAAAAGCGGTTAGTCGACAGCTTAGGTTATATCGTTTTAAGTGTAACAACAAAGAAATCTAAAAGTTGAAAAAAATTAGCAGTTCAATAATAAAAATGCACTTTCAATGTAATAATTAGAGCTCCTAGGTAAGTTTAGGAAGGTGTTTGAGGTATCTTCTTTTGAAGAACTCTAAAATAATACATTCTGGTTGTAGCATTAAAGCGGAAGCGACTTAGGTATATTGTTAAGTTTATGAACGAAAGAAATCCTAAAAGTGAAAAAATTAAATTCGTACTATATTACTTTCATGTAAATAGATTTGGACTCCTAGGGTTTTTTAAGGCATGTGTTGAGGTATCTTCTTTGAAGAACTCTAAAATACTTACATTCTGTGTAGCAAAATAAGGCGTAGTCGAGCTTAGATATATCTTTTAAAGTGTTATAACAAAAAATTCTAAAGTTGAAAAAATTCAGCATTTATACTAAAATCACTTCATAATTATTTTGCGACTCATAGTAATTTAGGCAGGTGGTTTGAGGTTATCCCTCTTTGAAGAATTCGAAAAAATTACGATTTCTGGACGTGTAGCAATTAAAGCGTAGTCGAGGTTAGTATATCGTTACGTGTGTTATAACAAAGAAATAAAGTTGAAAAAATTAGTATTCTACTAAAAAACTTTCTTTTATAATTTGGGGTCCCTGGAGGGTTTGGGAGGTTTTTGGGGTATCTTTCTTTGAAGAACCCTAAAATACGTACATTCTGGTGTAGCAATAAAGCGTTATCGAGGCTTAGGTATATCGTTTTAGTGTTTTAACAAAAGAAATCAAAGTTGAAAATTTTAGCATTCATTCCCTAAATCGACTTGGCATGTAATAAGTTGGACTCCTAGGTAATTTAGGCAGGTTGTTTGAGTATCTTCCTTTGAAAAACTCTAAAATTCTTACATTCTGGTTGAGCAATAAAGCGTAGTCGAGCTTAGTATATCGTTTTAAGTGTTATAAAACAAAAGAAATTTAAAGTTGAAAAAATTAGCATTCATACTAAATCACTTTCATGTAATAATTTGGACTCCTAGGTAATTTAGGCAGGTGTTTGAGGTATCTTTGAAGAACTCTAAAATACTTACATTCTGGTGTAGCAAAAAAGCGTAGTCGAGCTTAGGTATATCGTTTTAAGTGTTATAACAAAGAAATCTAAAGTTGAAAAAATTAGCATTCATACTAAATCACTTTCATGTAATAATTTGGACTCCTAGGTAATTTAGGCAGGTGTTTGATGTATCTTCTTTAAAAAACTCTAAATACTTACATTCTGGTGTAGCAATAAAGCGTAGTCGAGCTTAAGTTTATCATTTTAAGTGTTTATTAATAAAGAAATCTTAAAGTTGAAAAAATTAGCATTCATACTAAATCACTTTCATGTAATATTTTGGACTCCTAGGTAATTTAGGCAGGTGTTTGAGGTATCTTCTTTGAAGAACTCTAAAATACTTACATTCTGGTGTAGCAATAAAGCGTAGTCGAGCTTAGGTATATCGTTTTAAGTGTTATAACAAAGAAATCTAAAGTTAAAAAAATGAGCATTCATACTAAATCACTTTCATGTAATAATTTGGACTCCTAGGTAATTTAGGCAGGTGTTTGAGGTATCTCTTTGAAGAACTCTAAAATACTTACATTCTGGTGTAGCAATAAAGCGTAGTCGAGCTTAGGTATATCGTTTTAAGTGTTATAACAAAGAAATCTAAAGTTGAAAAAATTAGCATTCATACTAAATCACTTTCATGTAATAATTTGGACTCCTAGGTAATTTAGGCAGGTGTTTGAGGTATCTTCTTTGAAGAACTCTAAAATACTTACATTCTGGTGTAGCAATAAAGCGTAGTCGAGCTTAGGTATATCGTTTAAGTGTTATAACAAAGAAATCTAAAGTAAAAAATGAAGCATTCATACTAAATCCACTTTCATGTAAATTAAATTGACTCCTAGGTATTTAGGCAGAGGTTTGAGGTATTTTCTTTGAAGAACTCTAAAATACGTACATTCTGGTGTAGCAATAAAGCGTAGTCGAGCTTAGGTATATCGTTTTAAGTGTTATAACAAAGAAATCTAAAGTTGAAAAAATAGCATTCATACTAAATCACTTTCATGTAATAATTTGGACTCCTAGGTAAATTATGCAGGTGGTTTGAGGTATCTTCTGTGAAGAACTCTAAAATAACGTACATGCTGTTGTAGCAATTAAAAGCGTAGGTCGAGCCTTTAGGTATAATCGTTTTTAAGGTAATAACAAAAGAAATCTAAAGTTGAAAAAATGGAGCAATTCATTACTTAAATCACTCTTCATGTAATAATATTTGGACTGCCTAGGTAAATTATCCAGGTGTTTGAGGTATCTTCTTTGAAGAAACTCTATAATACTTACATTCTGAGGTAGCAATAAAGGCGTAGTCGAGCTTAGGTATATCGTTTAAGTGTTATAACAAAGAAATCTAAAGTTGAAAAAATTAGCATTCATACAAAATCACTTTCATTTAATAATTTGGACTCCTAGTAATTTAGGCAGGTTGTTTGAGGTTATCTCTTTGAAGAACTCTAAAAATACTTACATTCTGGTGTAATAAAGCGTAGTCGAGCATAGGTATATCGTTTTAAGTTGTTACAACAAAGAAATCTAAAGTTGAAAAAATTGAGCATTCATAATAAATCACCTCTTCATGTAATAATTTAGAACTCCTAGGTAATTAGGAAAGGAGCTTGATTTATCTTCTTTGAAAGAACCTAAAAATACGACATTTCTGTGTTAAGCAATAAAGCCGTGAGTCGAGCTAGGTATATCGTGTTTAGGTGTTATTAACAAAGAATCTAAAGTTAAAAAAATGCAGGCATTCATTACTAAATCACTTTCATGTAACAATTTGGATCCTAGTTAATTTAGGCAGGGGTTTGAGGTAATCTTCTTTGAAGAACTCTATAATACTTACATTCTATGTAGCAATAAAGCGTAGTTCAGCTTGGTATAATCTTTTAAGTGTTATAACAAAGAAATCTAAAGTTGAAAAAATTAGCATTCATTACTAAATCACTTTCATGTAATTATTTGGACTCTAGGTAATTTAGGCAGGTGTTGAGGTATCTTCTTTTGAAGAACTTAAAATACTTACATTCTGGTTTTGCAATAAAGCGTAGTCGAGCTTAGGTATATCGTTTAAGTGTTATAACAAAGAAAATTCTAAAGTTGAAAAAAATTAGCATCTTACTAAATCACTTTCATGTAATACTTTGGACTCCTGGTATTTTAGGCAGGTGTTTGAGGTATCTTTTTTGAAAACTCTAAAATACTTACATTCTGTGTAGCAAAAAAGCGTAGTCGAGCTTAGGTATATCGTTTTAAGTTTATAACAAAAGAAATTTAAAGTTAAAAAAATTAGGCAGTCATACTAAATCACTTTCATGTTAAAATTTGGACTCCTAGTAATTTAGGCAGGTGTTTTGAGGTATCTTCTTTTGAAGAACTCTAAAATATCTTACATTTCTGGTTGAGCAATAAAGCGTAGTCGAGCTTAGTATATCGTTTTAAGTGTTTATAACAAAGAAATCTAAGATTGAAAAAATTAGCATTCATACTAAACACTTTCATAAATAATTTAGACTCCTAGGTAGTTTAGCAGGTGTTTGATTTATCTTCTTTGAAGAACTTTAAAATACTTACATTCTGGTGTAGCAATAAGCGTAGTCGAGCTTAGTATAACGTTTTAAGTGTTATAAAAGAAAGAAATCTAAAGTTGAAAAAATTAGCATTTCAGTACTAAATCACTTTAATTTAATAATTTGGACTCCTAGGTAATTTAGCAGGTGTTTGAGTTTCTTCTTTGAAGAACTCTAAAAATTACATTCTGGGTGTAGCAAATAAAGCGTAGTCGAGCTTTAGTATATCGTTTTAAGTGTTATAACAAAGAAATCTAAAGTTGAAAAAATTAGCATTCATACTAAATCACTTTCATGTAATAATTTGGACTCCTAGGTAATTTAGGCAGGTGTTTGAGGTATCTTCTTTGAAAGAACTCTAAAATACTTACATTCTGGTTTAGCAAATAAACGTAGTCGAAGGCTAGGTATATCGTTTTAATGTAATTAACAAAGAAATCTAAAGTTGAAAAAAAATTAGCAGTCATACTTAAATCACTTTCATGTGATAATTTGGACCTCCTAGGTAAGTTTTAGCAGGTGTTTGAGGTATTTTCTTTGAGAAACTCTAAAATACTTACATTCTGGTTGAGTAGCAATAAGACGTAGTCGAGCTTAGGTTATATCGTTTTAAGTTATAACAAAGAAATCTAAAGGTTGAAAAAATTAGCATCATACTATAAATCCTTTCATGTAATAATTGTGACTCCTAGTAAGTTAGCAGCCTGTTTGAGGGATCTTTTGAAGAACTCTAAAATACTTACATTCTGGTGTAGCAATAAAGCGTAGTCGAGCTTAGGTATATATATTGTTTTAAGTGTTATAACAAAGAAATATAAAGTTGAAAAAATTAGCATTCATACTAAATCACTTTCATGTAATAATTTGGACTCCTAGGTAATTTAGGCAGGTGTTTGAGGTATCTTCTTTGAAGAACTCTAAAATACTTACATTCTGGTGTAGCAATAAAGCGTAGTCGGTGTAGTGCGAACTTAGGTATATATTTTTAATTTTTTTTAGTTTTTTTGTTATAACAAAGAAATTAAAGTTGAAAAAATATTTATCTATCTATATCTATATATCTATCTTTCATCTACCTCATCCCCCTTCAAGTATATTAGGCAAGGTGTTTCAGGTATTCTTCTTTGAAGAAACTCTAAAACTTACATTCGGTGTAGCAATAAAGCGAGTCTTGGAAGCTTAGGATATCGTCGTTTTAGGTGTTATAACAAGGAAATCTAAAGTTGAAAAAAATAGCATTCATTACTAAATCACTTTCATGTAATAATTTGGTATCCTAGTATATGCAGTGGTTTGAGGTATCTTTGTCTGGTTAAGAACTTTAATAATTACTTACATTCTGGGAAGCCAATAAAGTCGTAGTCGAGCTTATTATATCGTTTTAAAATGTTAACAACAAAGAAATTCTAAAGTCGAAAAAATTAGCATTCATACTAAATCACTTTCATGTAATAATTTGGACTCCTAGGTAATTTAGGCAGGTGTTTGAGGTATCTTCTTTGAAGAACTCTAAAATACTTACATTCTGGTGTAGCAATAAAGCGTAGTCGAGCTTAGGTATATCGTTTTAAGTGTTATAACAAAGAAAGAATCTAAAGTTGAAAATATTAGCATTCACTAAATCACTTTCATGTTAAAATTTTGAACTCCTAGGTATTTTAGGCAAGTGTTTGAGGTATCTTCTTGAAGAACTCTAAAATACTTACATTCTGGTGTAGCAATAAAGCGTAGTCAGCTTAGGTATATCGTTTTTAAGTGTTATAACAAAGAAAATCTAAAGTTGAAAAAATTAGCATTATACTAAATCAGTAATATATTGGACTCCTAGGTAATTTAGGCAGTGTTTGAGGTATCTTCTTGAAAGAACCTCTAAAATACTTACATTTTGTAGCAATAAAGCCGAGTCGAGCTTAGTTATCTTTAAGTTGTATAGACAAAAAACAAAGTTGAAAATATTAAATTTCATTTTTTACTAAATCACTTTTCATGTAAAAATTTGGACTCCTAGGTAATTAGGCAGGTGTTTGAGGTATCTTCTTTGAAGAAATCTAAAATACTTACACTTTGGTGTAGCAATAAAGCGTAGTCGAGCTTAGGTATATCGTTTTAAGTGTTATAACAAAGAAATCTAAAGTTGAAAAAATTAGCATTCATACTAAATCACTTTCATGTAATAATTGGACTCCTAGCGTAATTAAGGCAGTGTTTGAGTATCTTTCTTTTGTAAGAAATCTACCTCTAAAATATCTTACATTTCTTGGATGTAGCAATAAAGCGTAATCGAGCTTAGGTATATCGTTTTAAGTGGTATAACAAAGAAATCTAAAGTGAAAAAATATCTCTATATATCTATATCTCTATCTATTTCATGTAAAATTTGGACTCCTAGGTAATTAGGGCAGGTGTTTGTATCTTCCTTGAAAAACTCTAAAATACTTACATTCTGGTTGTAGCAATTATAAGCTTAAGTCGAGCTTAGAATCGTTTTAGAGTGTTATAACAAAGGAAATCTAAAGTTGAAAAAATAAGCATTCATACTAAAAATCACTTTCATGTAATAATTTGGACTCCTAATTAATTTAGGCAGGTGTTTGAAGGTATTTCTTAGAAAAACTCTAAAATACTTTACAATTCTTTGTTGTTAGCAATAAAGCTTTCTATTTGAGGTATATTCTGGTTTTAAGTTTTAACAAAGAAAGAAATTATATATATTGAAAAATTAGCATTTATACTAAATCACTTCATGTAATAAATTTTTATCTTATAGTAATTTAGGCATTGTATTGGATCTTCTTTGAAGAAACTCTAAACATACTTTACATTCTTGGTATAGCCAATAAAGCGTAGTCGAGCTTAGTTATATCGTTTTAAGTGTTATAACAAAAGAAATCTAAAGTTGAAAAAAATTAGCATTCATACTAAATCCATTTCATGTATAATTTGGACTCCTAGGATTTAGGCAGGTGTTGAAGGTTATCTTCTTTGAAGAAAACTCTAAAATTACTTACCATTTGGTGTAGCATTAAGCGTAGTCGAGCTTAGGTATATTTTTTTAAGTGTTATAACAAAAGAAATCTAAAGTTGAAAAAATTAACATCGTAATAAAATCACTTTCATTAATTAATTTGTGACTCCTAGGTTATTTTTTAGGCATGTGTTTGAGTATCTTCTTGTGAAAAAACTCTAAAAAAATACTTACATTCTGTGTAGCAATTAAAGCGTAGTCGAGGTTAGGTATATCGTTACGAGTGTTATAACAAGAAATCTAAAGTTGAAAAAATTAGATTCATACTAAATCACTTTACATGTAATAATTTGGACTCCTAGGTAATTTTGGCATGTTTTAGGGTATCTTCTTTGAAGAACTCTAAATACTTACATTCTGGTGTAGCAATAGCTACGAGCTACGTATACGTTTTAGGTGTTATAACAAAGAAATCTAAAGTTGAAAATTTAGCATTCATACTAAAATCACTTTCATGTAAATAATTGGCCTCCTAGTAATTTAGGCAGCGTGTTTTGAGCGTATTCTTCTTTGGAAAAACTCTAAAATTCTTAACATTCTGGTTGTAAGCAATAAAGCGTAGTTGAGCTATAGGTATATCGTTTTAAATGTTTATAACAAAGAAATCAAAGTTTGAAAAAAATTAAGCATTCAACTAAATCATTTTCATGAAGAATTTGACTCCTAGGAATTAGCGGCAGGTGTTTTGAATCTCTTTAAAGAACTCTATAATACTTACATTCTGGTGTAGCAATAAAGCTAGTCGAGCTTAGTATATGGTTTTAGGTGTTTATAACAAAGAAATTCTAAATTTAAAAAAATACTTTCATACTAAATCAACAATTTCATGTAATAATTTGGACTCCTAGGTTAAATTATTCCAGGTGTTTGAGGATTCTTCTTGAAGAATCTAAATACTTACATTCTGGATGTAGCAATAAAGCTGTAGTCGAGCCTTAGGTAAATATCGTTTTAAGTTGTTATAACAAAAAAATCTAAAGTTGAAAAATTAGCATTAATACAAACACTTTCCAGTAATAATTTGGACTCCTAGGTAATATTAGCAGGTGTTTGAGGTATCTTCTTTGGAAAACTCTAAAATACTTACATGTTTAGCAATAAAAGCGTGTCGAGCTTAGTATATCGTTTAAGTGTTATAACAAAGAAATTTAAAGTTGAAAAAATTACGATCATTTACTAAAATTTACTTTCATGTAATAATTTGACTCCTAGGTAATTTAGCAGGTGTTTGAGGTATCTTCTTTAAAAACTCTAAAATACCTATATTCTGGTGTAGCAATAAAGCGGTGTCGAGCTTAGGTATAACTTTTAAAGTGTTATAACAAAAAAATCAAAAGTGAAAAAATTAACATTTATACTAAATCACTTTCATGTAATAATTTGGGATCCTAGCTAGGTTATTTTGGCAGGTGTTTGAGGTATCTTCTTGAAAGAATACTCTAAAAATACTGTACATTCTGTGCTAGCAATAAAGCGTTTAGTCAGCCTTAGGTATATCGTTTTAAGTGTTATAACAAAGAAATTTAAAGTTGAAAAAATTAGCATTCATAATAAATCACTTTCATGTAATAATTTAGACTCCTAGGTAATTTAGGAAGGTGCTTGATTTATCTTCTTTGAAGAACTCTAAAATACTTACATTCTCTGGTTAGCATTAAAGCGTAGTCAGAGCCTTAGATATATTGTTTTAAGTCTGTTATAACAAAGAAATTCTAAAGTTTAAAAAATAACATTTCGTACAAATCACTTCATGTAATAATTTAGACTCCTAGGTATTTTAGGCAGGTGTTTGAGGTATCTTCTTTGAAGAACTCTAAAATACTTACATTCTGGTGTAGAAAAAAAGCGTAGTCGAGCTTAGGTATATCGTTTTAAGTGTTATAACAAAAAATTCTAAAGTTGAAAAAATTAGCATTTATACTAAATCACTTTCATGTAATAATTTGGACTCATAGGTAATTTAGGCAGGTGTTTGAGGTATCCTCTTTGAAGAATTCTAAAAAAATTACATTCTGTTGTAGCAATAAAGCGTAGTCGAGGTTAGGTATATCGTTTTAAGTGTTATAACAAAGAAATCTAAAGTTGAAAAAATTAGCATTCATACTAAATCACTTTCATGTAATAATTTGGACTCCTAGGTAATTTAGGCAGGTGTTTGAGGTATCTTCTTTGAAGAACTCTAAAATACTTACATTCTGGTGTAGCAATAAAGCGTAGTCGAGCTTAGGTATATCGTTTTAAGTTATAACAAAGAAATCTAAAGTTGAAAAAATTAGCATTCATACTAAATCACTTTCATGTAATAATTTGGACTCCTAGGTAATTTAGGCAGGTGTTTGAGGTATCTTCTTTGAAGAACTCTAAAAATACTTATCATTCTGTTGTAGCAAAAAAGCGTAGTCGAGCTAGGTATATCGTTTTAAGTTTATAAAAAAAAAAAATTTAAAGTTAAAAAAATTAGCATCCATATTAAATCTTTTTTTTTAATAATTTGGCCTCTAGGTTATTTTGGCGGGTGTTTGAGGTATCTTTTTTAAAACCTCTATAGACTTACATTCTGGTTGTAGCAATAAAGCGTGAGTCGAGCTTAGGTTTATATCGTTAAGGTAGATAACAAAGGAAATCTAAAGTTGAAAAAATTAGCATCATACTAAATCAACTTTCATGAATAATTTAGACTCCTAGTAATTATAGCAGTGTTTGATTATCTCTTGAAAGAACTCTAAAATACTTTACATTTTAGTGTAGCAATAAAGCGTAGTCGAGCTTAGGTATAACGTTTTAAGTGTTAACAAAGAAATCTAAGTTGAAAAAATTAGCATTCATACTAATACACTTCATGTAATAATTCGGACTCCTAGGTAATTTAGCAGGTGTTTGAGTATCTTCTTTGAAGAACTCCTCTAAATTACGTACATTCTGGTGTAGCAATAAAGCGTAGTCGAGCTTAGTATATCGTTTAAGTGTTAACAAAGAAATCTAAAGTTAAAAAAATGAGCATTCATACTAAATCACTTCATGTAATAATTTGGACTCCTAGGTAATTTAAAGGCAGGTGTTTTGAGGTATCTTCTTGAAGAAACTCTAAAATACGTACATTCTGTGTAAGCAATAAAGCGTAGTCGAGCTTAGGTATATCGTTTTAAGTGTTATAACAAAAGAAATCTAAAGGTTGAAAAAATTAGCATGCATACTAATCCCTTTCATGTAATAATTTGACTCCTAATTAATTTAGCAGGCTGTTTAAGGGTATACTTCTTTGAAGACTGTAAAATACTACATTCTGTTAGCAATAAAGCGTAGTCGAGCATTACGTATATCGTTTTAAGTGTTATAACAAAGAAATTTAAAGTTGAAAAAATTAGCATTCATACTAAATCACTTTCATGTAATATTGGACTCCTAGGTAGTTTAGGGGCAGGTGTTTGAGGTATCTTCTTTGAAGAACTCTAAAATACTACATTCTGGTGTAGCTAAAGCGTAGTACGGCTTAGGTATATCGTTTTAAGTGTTATAACAAAGAAACTAAAGTGAAAAATTAGCATTCGTACTAAATCACTTTCATGTGTAATAATTTTGGACTCCTAGGTAATTTAGGGAGGTGTTTGAGGTATCTTCTTTGAAGAATACTAAAATACTTACATTCTGTTAGCAATAAAGCTTAGTCGAGGTTAAGTATATCGTTATGAGTGTTATAACAAAGAAATTTAAAGTTGAAAAATTAGCATTCATACTAAATCACTTTCATGAATAATTGGACTCCTAGGTAATTTTAGGCAGGTGTTTGAGGTTCCTCTTTGAATAACTCTAAAAAAATTACATTCTGGTAGCAATTAAAGCGTAAGCAGGTTAGGTATATCGTTATGAGTGTTATAACAAAGAAATTTAAGTTGAAAAAATTAGCATTCATTACTAAATCACTTTCATTAATAATTTGGACTCCTAGGCTATATTTAGGCAGGTGTTTGAGTATCTTCTTTGAAGAACTCTATAACCTTACATTCTGTGTAGCAATAAAAGCGTAGTCGAGCTTTAAGATATCGTTTTATGTGTTATAACAAAGAAATTTAAAGTTGAAAAAATTAGCATTCATACTAAATCACTTTCATGTAATAATTTGGACTCCTATGTAATTTAGACAGGTGTTTGAGGTATCTTCTTGTAAAAACTCTAAAATACTTACATTCTGATGTAGCAATAAAGCGTAATCGAGCTTAGGTATATCGTTTTAAGTGTTATAACAAAGAAATTTAAAGTTGAAAAAATTAGCATTCATACTAAATCACTTTCATGTAATAATTTGGACTCCTAGGTAATTTAGGCAGGTGTTGAGGTATTTTTCTTTGAAAAACTCTAAAATACTTACATTCTGGTGTAGCAATAAAGCGTAGTCGAGCTTAGGTATATCGTTTTAAGTGTTATAACAAAGAAATCTAAAGTTGAAAAAATTAGCATTCATACTAAATCACTTTCATGTAATAATTTGGACTCCTAGGTAATTTAAGCAGGTGTTTGAGGTATCTTCTTTGAAGAACTCTAAATACTTACATTTCTGTTATAGCAATAAAGCGTAGTAGAGCTTAGGTATATCGTTTTAAGTGTTACAACAAAGAAATCTAAAGTTGAAAAAATTAGCATTCATAATAAATCACTTTCATGTAATAATTTAGACTCCTAGGTAATTTAGGAAGGTGCTTGATTTATCTTCTTTGAAGAACTCTAAAATACTTACATTCTGGTGTAGCAATAAAGCAAAGTCGAGCTTATGTATATCGTTTTAAGTGTTATAACAAGAAATCTAAAAGTTGAAAAAAATTAAGCATCGTACTAATCACTTTCATGTAATAATTTGGACTCCTAGGTAATTTAGGCAGGTGTTTGAGGTATCTTCTTTGAAGAACTCTAAAATACTTACATTCTGGTGTAGCAATAAAGCGTAGTCGAATATTAAATCGTTTTAATGTATTAAAAAAAAATTCAAATTGTTGAAAAAATTAGCATTATTACTAAAAAACTTTCATTAATAATTTGGCCTCCTAGTTAATTTAAGCGGTTGTTTGAGGTATCCCCTTTGTAAGAACTCTAAAAAAATTACATTCTAGTGTAGCAATAAAGCGTAGTCGAGGTTAGGTATATCGTTACGAGTGTTATAACAAAGAAATCTTAAGTTGAAAAAATTAGTATTCATACTAAATCACTTTCATGTAATAATTTGGACTCCTAGGTAATTTAGGCAGGTGTTTGAGGTATCTTCTTTGAAGAACTCTAAAATAATTACATTCTGGTGTAGCAATAAAGCGTAGTCGAGCTAAGGTATATCGTTTTAAGTGTTATAACAAAAAAATCTAAAGTTGAAAAAATTAGCATTCATACTAAATCACTTTCATGTAATAATTAGGACTCCTAGGTAATTTAGGCAGGTGTTTGAGGTATCTTCTTTGAAGAACTCTAAAATACTTACATTCTGGTGTAGCAATAAAGCGTAGTTGAGCTTAGGTATATCGTTTTAAATGTTATAACAAAGAAATCTAAAGTTGAAAAAATTAGCATTCATACTAAATCACTTTCATGTAATAATTTGGACTCCTAGGTAATTTAGGCAGGTGTTTGAGGTATCTTCTTTGAAGAACTCTAAAATACTTACATTCTGGTGTAGCAATAAAGCGTAGTCGAGCTTATGTATATCGTTTTAGGTGTTATAACAAAATCTAAAGTTAAAAAAATTAGCATTCATACTAAATCACTTTCATGTAATAATTTGGACTCCTAGGTAATTTAGGCAGGTGTTTGAGGTATTTTCTTTGAAGAACTCTATAATACTTACATTCTGGTGTAGCAATAAAGCGTAGTCGAGCTTAGGTATAACGTTTTAAGTGTTATAACAAAGAAATCTAAAGTTGAAAAAATTAGCATTCATACTAAATCCCTTTCATTAATAATTTGGACTCCTTAGGTATTAGGCAGGGTGTTGAGGTATTCTTTGAAAAACTCAAAAATACTTACATTCTGGTTGTAGCAATAAAGCCGTAGTTCGAGCTTAGGCTATATCGTTAAGTGTTATAAACAAAAATCTAAGTTAAAAAACATCAGCATTCATTACTAAATCACTTTCAATGTAATAATTTGGACTCCTAGTAATTTAGGCAGGTTTGAATTATCTTCTTTGAAGAACTCTAAAATACGTACATTCTGGTGTAGCAATAAAGCGAGTCGAGCTTAGGTAATCGTTTTAAGTGTAATAACAAAGAAATCTAAAGTTGAAAAAAATTAGCATTGATACTAAATCACTTTCATGTAATAATTTGGACTCTAGGTTAATTTAGGCAGGGTGTTTGAGGTATCTTCGTTGAAGAATTCTAAAATACTTACATTCTTGGGGTTAGCAATAAAGCGTAGTCGAGCTAGGTATATCGTTTTAAAGTGTTAAACAAAGAAATCTAAAGTTTGAAAAAATTACATTCATCTAATCACTTTCATGTAATAATTGACTCCTAGGTAATTTAGGCCAGGTATTTGAGGTATCTCTTTTGAAAAACTCTTAAATAACTTGACATTTCTGGTGTAGCAATAAAGGGTAGTCGAGCTTAGGTATATCGTTTTAAGGTTTATAACATAACAAGAAAATCTAAAGTTGAAAAAATTTAGCATTCATACTAAATCACTTCATGTAATAATTTGGACCTCCTAGGTAATTTAGGCAGGTGTTTAAGTATCTTCATTGAAGAACTCTAAAATACTTACATTCGGTTGTAGCAATAAGCGTAGTCGAGCTTAGGTATATCGTTTAAGGTCGTTATACAAAGAAATTTAAAGTTGGAAAAATTTAGCATCAACAAAATCAACTTTCATTAATAATTTGGACTCCTAAGTAATTAGGCAGGTGTTTAGGTATCTTCTTGAAGAACTCTAAAATACTTACATTCTGGTCTACAATAAAAGCGTAGTCGAGCTAGGTATATCGTGTTTAAGTGTTATAACAAAGAAATCTAAAGTTGAAAAATTTAGCATTCATACTAAATCAACTTTCATGTAATAATTTGACTCCTAGTAATTTAGGCAGGTGTTTGAGTATCTTCATTTGAAGAACTCTAAAAAACTAACATTCTAGTGTAGCAATAAAGCGTTATCGAGCTTAGGTATATCGTTTTAAATGTTACAACAAAAGAAATCTAAAATGAAAAAATTAGCATTCATAATTAAATCGACTTGCATGTTAATAATTAAACTCCTAAGTAATTTAAAAAAAGGTGTTGATTTATCTTTCTTTGAAAACTCTAAAATACTTACATTCTCGTGTAGCAATAAAGCGTAGTCGAGCTAAGATATCGTTTTAAGGTTATAACAAGAAATCTAAAGTTGAAAAAAATAGCACTCTAGCTAAATCACTTTCATGGATAATTTGGACCCAAGGTATTTTAGGCAGGTTTAGGTATCTTCTTTGGAAGAACCTCTAAAATACTTACTTCTGGTGAAGCAATAAAGCGTAGTCAGCTTAGGTATATTTTTAAGTGTTATAACAAAAAATCTAAAGTTAAAAAAAAAAAAGCATTCATACTAAAACACTTTCATGTAATAATTTGGACTCCTAGGTAATTTAGGCAGGTGTTTGAGGTATCTTCTTTGAAGAACTCTAAAATACTTACATTCTGGTGTAGCAATAAAGCGTAGTCGAGCTTAGGTATATCGTTTTAAGTGTTATAACAAAGAAATCTAAAGTTGAAAAAATTAACATTCATACTTAATTAACTTTCAGGTAAAGAATTTGGACTCCTAGTAATTTAGGCAGGTGTTTGAGTATCTTCTTTGAAGAAAATCTAAAAAACTTACACTTGGGGGGGGGAAAAAAGGCGTAGTCGAGCTTAGGTATATCGTTTTTAAGTGTTATAACAAAAGAAATCTAAAGTGAAAAAATTAGCCATTCATACTAAATCACTTTCAGGTAATATTTGGACTCCTAGTAATTTAGGCAGGTGTTTGAGGTATCTTCTTTGAAGAACTCTAAAATACTTACATTCTGGTGTAGCAATAAAGTTTAAGTGTTATAACAAAGAAATCTAAAGTTGAAAAAATTAGCATTCATACTAAATCACTTTCATGTAATAATTTGGACTCCTAGGTAATTTAGGCAGGTGTTTGAGGTATCTTCTTTGAAGAACTCTAAAATACTTACATTCTGGTGTAGCAATAAAGCGTAGTCGAGCTTAGGTATATCGTTTTAAGTGTTATAACAAAGAAATCTAAAGTTGAAAAAATTAGCATTCATACTAAATCACTTTCATGTAATAATTTGGACTCCTAAAGTAATTTAGGCAGGTCTTTGAGTATATTCTTTGTAGAACGCTAAAAAATTTACATTCACTTTAGCAGTAAAGCGTAATCGAGCCTAGGTATATCGTTTTAAGTGTTATAAAAGAAATTTAAAGTGAAAAAATAGCATTTAATAACTAAATCACTTCATGTAATTAATTTGACTTCCTAAGTAATTTAGGCAGGTGTTTGAGGTATCTTCTTTGAAGAACTCTAAAATACTTACATTCTGGTGTAGCAATAAAGCGTAGTCGAGCTTAGGTATATCGTTTTAAGTGTTACAACAAAGCAAAGAAATCTAAAGTTGAAAAAATTAGCATTCATACTAAATCACTTTCATGTAATAATTTGGACTCCTAGGTAATTTAGGCAGGTGTTTGAGGTATCTTCTTTGAAGAACTCTAAAATACTTACATTCTGTGTAGATTTAACAGTATGCAGCTTAAGATATTGTTTTAAAGTGTATATAACAAAGAAATCTAAAAGTTGAAAAAATTAACATTCCATACTAAATTACTTTCATGTAATAATTGATCTCTAGTTTTGCAGGTGTTTGATGAATCTTCTTTGAAGAACTCTAAGATAAACTTACATTCTGGTGTAGAAAAAAGCGTAGTCGAGCTTAGTATATCGTTTTAAGTGTTATAACAAAAAAATTCTAAATTGAAAAAATTAGCATTTATACATAAATCACTTTCATGTTATAATTTGGACTCATAGGTAATTAAGGCGTGTTTGAGGTATCCTCTTTGAAAAACTCTAAAATATACATTCTGGTAGAGCAATAAAGCGTAGTCGAGGTTAGGTATAGTTAAGTGTTATAACAAAGAAATTAAAGTTGAAAAAAATTAGTATTCATACTAAATCACTTCATGTAAATTTTGGCTCCTAGGTAATTTTGGCAGTGTATTGAGGGGACTCTTCTTTGAAACCCTAAAAATTACGTACATTCGGTTATTGATACAATATAAGCGTAGTCGAGCTACGTATATTCGTTAGGTGTTCATAACAAAAGAAATCTAAAGGTTGAAAATTAGCATTCATCCTAATCACTTCCATGTAATAATTTAGACTCCTAGGATAGGCAGGTGTTTGAGTATCTTCTTTGAAGAACTCTAAAATTCTTACAATCTCTGTTTAGCAATAAAGCGTAGTCTAGCTTAGTATATCGTTTTAAGTGTTATAACAAAGATCTCTAAAGT
>JABUQX010070007.1:7500-17500 GCA_015478945.1 Trachelipus rathkii | reverse complement strand
TATATATATATATATATATATATATATATATATATATATATATATATATATATATATATATATATATATATATATATATATATATATATATATATATATATATATATATGGCGTATATTATTATATATATTAGTGGTGTATCGGATGTCAATTTTTTCAAACCCTCGGATAAGGATGGCTAGTTTTTCACATCGGATGCGGATGCGGATGCGGATGCTGATGTTTAATGCTTCATATATATATATATATATATATATATATATATATATATAGAGAAAATAGAGAGAGAGAGATATGGGGAGATAGATATAGTTAGTTATATATATATATATATATATATATAGTATTTTTATATATATATATATATATATATTATACATATATATATATATTATTGCTATGCCATACATATATATATATATATATATATATAGTATATATATATATTATATATATATATATATATATATATTTTTATATATATATATATATATATATATATATATATATATGAGCATATATATATATTTATATATCTATATATATATATATATATATATATATATATATATATATATATATATATATATATATATATATATATATATATATATATATATATATATATATATATATATATATATCATAAAAATGTCGAAGAGAAGGAGACCGAGAGTTACAGTGGGGACAGTAGATCACCATGCAGTAGAGTGCGCCTTACAACATAAGAGATAAGGTTTGAAGATTTAAGATATTTCAAATCTTCCCGATATGGACAGATTCGAAAAATACAGAAAGTACAGATTTGAAAGCAATATCACGATAGTTTAGAGGGCTGAGAGGGGTTCCCCTTCTCCGTCGTAGCTTGAATTAAGGTAAGTTTTTACTAGTAAAGGATGGCCAAAGGAAAAAAAAAGAGACGATATAGTTTACCAAGGCAGAATGCAAGCTTGGAAGTGCAGGTTTTAAAAGTTGTAGAAGGAGTATCATCAGGTGAATTTGCTTCTTAGTGTAAGACTCAGAGAGAGCAGAAATCATATTATTAAACATTATTGAATAAGAGGGGGTGGAGAAGTGGGAGTAGCTCCTTGAAGGTCTATGGTGGAATTGAGGGAAAAAGGTTTGAGTGAAGAAGAGTTAATCTTTAGCAGAGGTTAAAGAGGCTGCTGTTCTTTGGAAAGATACTAGAAAAGAGAAAGAGAAAGAGAAAGAGGTATATTTAGTTTTGACAATTTTTGCAAAGAACCTGTATGAGCGTAAAAAAAAGAACCAGAAAGACTAGAAAGAACCAGAAATTTTACTGAGAATACTTTTTGTATGCAATTCCTTGATAAAATATAAATTGCATGAGTTTCTGGAGTATAAAGTGGGAGGTAATTTTTGAAAGTAGAGTCTCTTCAGGGAATAGCACGAGAGCAAGAAGTGTTAAACAAAGATTTGTTAGATTTAGCTGAAGGGAAAGAATATAGAATGTAAGATTCTATGCCGGAGAGAATCTCAGTTATCAGCTCCAAGTTATCTAAGGTACCGCTCCCGCCAAATCAATAATAATCTAATTCCAGTGTGCGTCACGGTATAGAATTGGATACAGAGATAAATAAAATGATCAGAGGAGCCAAAATGAGGAAGAAGTTTTAACAGTATAAGGTGCAGGATTAAAATATTAAAGGTCAAGATTAATGGGTTCATCTCTAGCATGATCTTTGATACTGGTATGGCGTTGCACCCTCTGCTCAAAGATATTCTGGATAGAAAAGTGGAAGGCAAGTTCACCTGATGTATCTTAAAAACTGAAAAAAAGGTAATGTTGTTGGTGAATAATGAAATCACCTAAAATGATGATTTCAGAGAAGGATGAAGAAAGAATGCTCTCTATTTTGGATTTAGATAATAGAAGAGTTTAGAATAGTCAGCAGTGTTAGGAGATAAAGTAACAGGACAAAAGATTTTAGCTGTAAAGTGACAAGACAGCCATAGCCATAAATTAAAAAATTTTAAGAACTTCAATTTCTAAACATGAGAACAAGTAACGTCGTTGGGAACACATTAACAACGTCCGTCTTTGTAAAAATATTGAGGATAGAGAAAATTGGAGGGAACATAGTGAATAGAGGGGGGGGGATAGAGTTTACTATTGTAGCGCCCTTGCAACTGAGCTTCGATCAATTGAGAACAAAAAGTGTGGTTTAGAGGAAGAAAAGTGGTATTCTACAAAGTAAAATTTATAATAAAGACTGCAAACGTTGCAGAAATTAATGAAAAAAACGCAGTGCACCCGAGGAGCCGCAACGAACTCTAGGTAACTCTAACCTCATCAACCCCCAAGTAATGAAGGGGAGCAGTGCATGGACGAGGGGCATTGCTTGAATGCTGATCCACCAAGCATGTTCGAGGCAGGTTTATGGTTTGATCTACTCATTGCCGAAAAGTCCGATGTGAAAGACCAAATGATGATTGTCTTATACACTTGAGTCCATTTTCTTAGTTACAATAATAGTTCACACAGGCTAACGAATCTCCAAAGTTCTTCCATACTGTGAATAGGGGGAAACTGACACCAGGACTTAACCTCCTATGCTCAACTTTGCGTGTTCTTCCCATTGAACTAAAGTCTCACAAAACACTAGGGGCTTCACATTGATCCCAGCGATTGATTCTTCAATATGTTCTTCGGCAGGAGGTTGCTGGATTTCGTTTTCTGTGGACATCTTTTTGAGAGGGTGTTCGACTTCTGTCTTCCAATTACAAAGTGGAAGGAGGAGTGTAGGACATCATATTTTCTTCTTCTTTTATATTTTATGTAAAGCACTAGATCATCGAATACCTCTTCGACATTTAATTATCGGTAGTATTCTCTCTCTCTCTCTCTCTCTCCTCTCCCTCTCCCTCTCTCTCTCTCTCTTTTCTCTCTCTTCTCTCTCTCTCTCTCCTCTCTCTCTCTGCTCTACTTCTCTCTTTCCGCCTACTCCTCTTTTATCTTACCTATCTCTCTCTCTCTCTACTTTTTCTTACTCTATCTATCTATCTATCTATCTATCTATCTATCTATCTATCTATCTATCTATCTATCTATCTATCTATCTATCTATCTATCTATCTATCTATCTATCTATCTATCTATCTATCTCATTAGTTTATTTTCTCTCTTTAATCATTCTTTTACCTGTTCTCTCTCTCTCTCACTCTCTCTCTAAACTTTTTCTTACTCTATCTATCTATCTATCTATCTATCTATCTATCTATCTATCTATCTATCTATCTATTTATTCAGTAATGTGATCTATTTTTTTAGCTATTTATCTAGCGTTTTATTTTTTCATTTTAAACTATTTCTATTCAATTTATATAATCCTAATACTTATCTGAACTACTCACCACACAAAATCCAACACACAAACAACAAACACAACAACCACACAACCACACACAACCAAACCAAACACAACAAAATAAACAACAATCCACCACAAATCACCAACAAACCATACACACATACAACACAAACCAACACACACACACCAACACAACACCAAAAGGTACACTCCTTCATCAATCTATCTATCTATCATATCTATCTATCTATCATATCATCTAATCTTATCTAATCGTACTCATATCCTATAGGCTAGTATGAGATTCTTTCAGCATCCATAACTTTCTTTTTATCCCATCAACATTAATATAATTTGAAAATCACAAACCTCCTCAAAAAAAAATTTACAAATTGGATAATTAATAATAATAATAATAATAATAAATAATAATAACAATAATAATTTAATAAATTAAATAATCAATAATAATAATTAATTACATAATAATTAATAATAATAATAATAATAATAATTAATAATAATAATAATAATAATAATAATAATAATAATAATAATAATAATAATAATAATAATAATAATAATAATAATAATAATAATAATAATAAATAATAATAAATAATAATAACATTGAAATGAAAATTGTTTGCAAAATAAAAAAACTGCCGAAATAAGATCCGGCAGTTTTATTCTCAAAGATTTACTTTTCTTACACTCAAAAAATGGACTCCAAAATGAAGAAGAACTCTTTCAACTCCAAAAAATGGACTCTTTGATTTAGATGCCTTTGTGACTCCCCCCTCACCCCCATTCATTCAAAATAGGGACAAAGGGGAAATTTCGAACTCCAAATTTTGAATCATTTATACCGTTCTTTGTACTTAAAGCTAAGAAATTGTGATATTAGTAATATTGTGTATGTTAAATGTTTGTTGTTACCTGTATGAGTGTGTATTGTACAGATTCTTGTGTCTATGAGTGTGTGTTTGTATTGTGTGCATGGATGAATGGGTGTGCTCGTCAATATGTTGTGTACATTGGTCTATGTGTTGTGTCCATGCGTGTATGGTTGTGCTGGTCTATGTATTGTGTGCATGATTGTATGGATGTGCTGGTCTGTGATGAATGTATGAATGTATGGGTGTGATGTGTTGGGTTTGAGTGTTTTTTTTTTAAATATTTTATTTAATAAAAAATAATGCATACATTCTTGAAAATTGTGTTAGTGTTTTTGTTGTCAGATGTGAAGATGTGTGAGTGTGCTTTGGAAAACTTGAGTATACATGGCGAGCTTGGGTGTGCTTGGGTGTTCTTGTTTGTTCTCATTCTGTTACATTTTGCATTTAATCTTTATAATATTAAGTGTGATTATTATCAAAGTAATAAATTAGGAATAACATAGAAAGATTGTATTAAATCATTATTATATAAAAATAAATCTTGTTGACCTCTTCAAAGATATTTGCACCTTTAATAATGGGTTAGTTAAATTTTAGACGTAAATAGACATTTATTATTACAACATAGTTATGGAGAAAATTAAAGATCAGAATTGAAACGGTAATTCAAGTTACAAGCCTAAATCCATCATAATTACTGCAGGTAATTTACGAATAAAAAGTAAATTTTGGAAATCAATTTCTTTTGAGATGCCACGCCAAGGAGAATTTTTTAATCTTTTATTTTTCTTTCTTTTCATTTTAATTGACTTAACATTTGCAATATTCATTTCTTATTGAAATATTTTTAAGTTCTGAATTTTATTATTATTAATATTGTTTTTTAATGTGAGATTTACACGCCTTTTCCATTTTCCTAAAGGTATCAACTGATTCATGATTGATTTTTTTAAGGACTATTCTAAAGAATAGAACAACAGCTTTCTGAACTATTAATCTAATATTTCGTCTGGCCACTTCAGGCATCATCAGAGGTGATTCTAAACTAATTTTACAACTGATAAAACAAAATAAAAGTTTTTTACATATAAATGTGAGGTAAAAAATTAAAATATTATAACTAACGTTAAATCTAAAATCCTAAAATAATAATTATATGAATAAAAAGATTCTATCAAGTCAAACCTAAAAAACGTTCAAAAATTTTTCCATTTCATTGTACTTGACTTTGATAACTGTCCTCTGCTTTTTATTAAGAACGACTCAGCCAGCTTCAATTCAGAAAAAATATCCTGCACCGCGTAATATTTCAAAAATTGGAAATGTCGAGATTGGGTCTGGGGGTTCCGTTTTTCAAATTTTCAAAGATCTTGCTAGGTCTGTTTCTATGTTGTGAAACACGAAGTTTGAGAGAATTAGTAGTGTACCCTATGTAAAAGGCATCACAGCCATCTTTACTACAGTGAATTTGGTATACTACATGACTTACATTCTCCTTAGCCCCACTAGTTCTTTCAGAAAGCATTTATTATTATTATTATTATTATTATTATTATTATTATTATTATTATTATTATTATTATTATTATTATTATTATTATTATTATTATTATTATTATTATTATTATTATTATTATTATTATTTATTTATTTATTTATTTACTTGTAAAACTATTCTTAATATAATAATGATTTTTAAATTTTTATTGATGTAAAATTAGCATAATTTATTTATTTATTTACTTGTACAACTGGTGCTAAACAAAGTAATGATATTTCACGGCATTCAAATAAACATACATGAACATAATACCTATAATCATGCACATATATATATATATGTATATATATATATATATATATATATATATATATATATATATATATATATATATATATATATATATATATATAATATATATTTGTATATATATTGATAATGTGATGTTGCTTATAGTACACTATTTGAAATTGACAAAGTTATTCTATTTTTTTTTTCTTCACTCCTCGAAGGGAGGTATTTATCCCATCCCAGTTGAAGCCTCAGACCTAAGGATGAGGATTTTTGTTACCAACACCCCTGAACCTGGGCCCGAAATGCGTAGTATGGCACCCCATATTCTCCGCGGAGTCCACATGGATTCCCCCCAAGGCATGGACAACTCGCCATCCATGCACGCGTCACCCGAATTCTCATTCCGTTCGTCAGTACCCGGTCACCCCAAGCTGTTCAGATTCCTCGCCCGAGACACCGACCCGTCGGAACTGGTCCTGCTTTAAACCAGCCCAACAGCGTAAGCGAATCAGTTTGACGTACGGGGAATCGAACTTTCATTGCTCGGGGGACTAGCACTGAGAGACGAAAGAGAAGGATTTCGGGGAGAGGCAGATGCGTGGAAGAGGCACATCCGAAAACCCAGGGAAGGGTGAGAAGCATCCGCCTCTGGAAAACGGAAATGCCACCACACCACCCCAGTGCACCATGAACCGGAGTTGCTGGTTTTTCTCCAGACCATTATATCAATTTCTCTCGAAATATTCGAGGTGTACGAAATTTATTGATATTGATGATGGATACAGTGAACTGTGGCAAGCATTCCACCCACCTGACAGCCCACTTAATAGAGGGTCTGGTTTTTCAACTTGTTGTTAGTTGTTTCTTCGCTCTAGGACACTGCAGGGCAGTATACCAGTATACCCTGCCCAACATATTCCAATATGTATATATTATTTTTATATGTATTTCTTTGTTATATGTTGTAGAATATGGACTTAAAATTTTCGTTGAATAAAGCCAAACTTCTTCTACTGATTTTGGTGTTTCAATTTATTCATCTAAAATTATTTCTTGTTTATTATATCTGAAAGGATGGCTTTAGAACGAGGGTTACGTCCTGAAAAATTGACAGCCGTACCATCTAACAGGAGGAGGAGGAGAAGTTAGAAGAAGAAGAAGAAGGCATAATCGCGAGAGTAGAAACACTGGCTGTTTGTGTTTTAGAGATAGAAGAATAGTATTAAAAATGCCAACGATAGTAATTACTTCCAGTTTATTAGCTAATACTCTGTCTGCTGAGAATTTTGAAATAATATTTGACTGTAGTTCATTTGAAGAGACGCTGAGCTCTTTAAAGAAAACATTTATCAAACCTATTAATGAGGTAGTAGCGAGAAATCGTCTATTTACAAGTAAGCAAGATGCTAATAAAAGTGTTAATGAGTACTTCAGAAGACTTCTTATCCCTACTGTAGATTGCAATTTTCGTTCTATGTCTGCGGAAAAATTTAAAAATGAGTATGTAAGAGATGCTCTAATTATGGGATTGTCTTCAAATCCAACAAGAACACATTTGTTTGAAAATATGTCGTTGACACTCTTCTTCGGCGATAGATCAAGCTAAAACTATTGAAATGGCTTCAAAAGATGCTCAGAGCTACGAAAAAGGGAGCAAATCTTATTCTATATTTTCGGATGAACGGCCTACTGAAAACGATGAACATTTAGTATGCAATGATAAAGAATTTAGAGAATCATCTTGTGCCTCGGTTAAAGTAAAGCGTTATTTCTTCTGCGGAGGAAAGTTTCATCAACGAAATCTTTGTCAGTTTAAAAATGCTTCATTTTTTAAGTGTAATAAAAAAGGGCATTTTTCTAATTGTTGCAGTGTCAAGAAAGTTTTAAAGACTATTGTCTCTACTATAGCGAGTCTTTCAATTTCTTTGGGAAATTCAATTTTGGAGACAGTGATAAATGAAATTCATGCAAATGTGCTTCTTGATACAGGAAGTTCTGAAAATTTTATATCTTTAGATTTTGTTAGGAGATGTAATTTAAGAACTTCTCCTTTTATGAATGAAATCTCCATGGCGTCGTCGGATTTGAGGACTAAGGTGAAGAATAAATGTGTGACAAACATTGCAGTTAAAAATCAGTTATATTATAATGCTTCGAAGATTTCTGGTACTCCCTCAATTATGTTCTGATGTAATTCTGGGTATTCCGTTTTTAAAGAAACATAGTCAGTGTTTTTCTTACACAAAAATGAACCAGGAATAAAGTTTTGTGTGCTGTGCATCTTTATCTATTACTCCCACCAAAGGGTATTTGAACTTATCCGAGGTTGTCTATCTATTGCTAGTTGGTACGAAGGTATTCGTTTTCCCAGATTTGAATTTATTGGGTCAGAAGCAAACTGGCAGTGCTCTGAAGATGTAATAGAAGTTAGTAATTCTTCTTGGAAGGCCAAGTTGGTCGTAGTTCATCAAACTAGCAAGAAACGTCTAGTTATAGATTATTCGGAAACTATTAATAAATTCACCTTTCTGCTTTTTCCGTTACCTAATGTAGTGGATGTGGTAAATAAAGTATCCAGCTATAAAATATTAGAACTAGTGACCTTAAGAGTGCATATCTTGTTCCATTTCATGTGGATGATCGTCCATATACCGCCTTTTGAGTTTTAGGTTGACTAATGGGTGTGGCATGTTTCCAAAGAATCATGGATGAGATCATAAAAGAGAATAATTTAGAAGGGACTTTCTCTTGTTTGGATGATCTCACAATCTGTCAAATAATCAAGGGTAACATAATATGAGTTTAAAATTTAAATTAAAAATTTTTTTTTTTGATGTTGCCAAAAATCTCAAATAACATTGATGAGTAAATGATTCCTTTTCAAAAGATCTATAAGATTATTGGGGTGTGAAATTTCTAATGGAGAACAGACCAGATCTAGTCGACTTTAACCATTGAAAGATTTTCCTGAACCACGTTCAAATAAGAGTCTTTCTCGTCCAGTGGGACTTTTCGCTATTATTCTCGTTAGGATTTGTCCTAGATATTCTGAAAGAATACAACCTTTGAATTACAGCAAAAGTATACTGTTGAAAAAGGAAGCAAAGATCATCTCGGAAATAGAGAATGCTATAATGGAAGCTCAGTTATATTAGGATTGATCCAAAGTTACCTTTGTGGTAGAAACTGATGGCTTCTTATTATGCTATTGCCGCTGCTACTTTGAGTCAAAATGAAACCAGTAGCTTTTCTTTCAAAACAAAGTAAGTCAAAATTAACACATAGTTCTATAGAAAATGAGGCTTACCTTTATTGTTGAATGTATTGAGCGATAGCATCATTTCTTGTAGCGGGAAGCTATTTTCACGTTGATCACACTGATCAGGTCTGTTTCTTTGATGTTTCATAAACAGCAATAAATAAGAATTAAAAAGTGAAAAGATTTTAAGGTGAAAATGGAGTTGATTATATTTTGAAATAAGTATCGTACATGGAAATTAAATAAAATTGCTGATACACTGTCCAGAAGGTGTTGCGCTACTGTATCAAAACCAGATTTAATAGAACTCCACAAAAACTTATGTTATCCAGGAGTTTGCAGGATGTCCCATTTCGTGAGGAGTAGGAATTTAAATTATTCTATGGAAGAAATCAAGATAATTGCTAATTGTCCTACGTGTGCTAGGGTCAAACCGAGATTTGCTACTCAAGATAGAGGTAGGATAATTAAGGCAACAAGTGCTTTCGATAGATTGAATATTGATTTTAAGGGACCTTTACCACGTTCTGAGAATGGAAACAAATATTTGTTAATTATAGTCGACGAGTATTCCAGGTTTCCCTTTGCCTTTCCATGTAAGGATATGTTAGCGGAAACGGTAATAAAGAATTTAACAAAATTATTTTCAATATTGGGATAACCAGGATATATACATTCGGATAGAGGTTCCTCTTTTATGTCATTTAAATTGAAT
>JABUQX010070006.1:65000-76541 GCA_015478945.1 Trachelipus rathkii | reverse complement strand
TCGAGGATAAGTATATATATAATATAATGAGAAATCACTACTCACTCTGAATTGTCCTTTGAACTGAATAAGATTACTTTATCCAAAAAGGGCCGATGAGCGATAATACTTATATATTTCGGCATATAATATATATAGTAAGAGTAACGAGATTACAGCGCGTACTCACAAACCAAGGTAGATAGAATCGTGCCACTTTTTTGCAAAAAAAAATCACAAATTTTTTGATGCAATAATCCAAATTTGAGGTAACAGAGTTACTTTCTTACTAAATTTATTGCATGTATATACCAAATATTGTATATAGAGTAGAACCGTTAAATACGTAATTATTATTTATCTAAGGATAATATATATATATATATTATATATATATATATATATATATCTAAGGATATATAATATATATATATATATATATATATATATATATATATATATATATATATATATATATATATCATTAATATATATATATATCATATATATATATATATATATATATATATATATATATAATATATATATATATCATATATATATATATATATATATATATATATATATATATATATATATATAATATATATTATATATATATATATATATATATATATATTATTATTATGTATTATATATATATATATATATGAGGTACTTTAAAAAAGGTAAAGGGTATGAATAGAGGAGAGAAGAATTATGTGATAAATATGGGAATGGAAGAGTGGGAGGTGTTCAACGACGGGGGAGGGGGGGTTCAATTGTTTAATGAAGGGGAATTCTTCTAGGATTATACGGTCGGTGTCAGTGGTCTCCGACCTAAAGAATGTCAACATCAGAAAAGCGGAGATGAGATTAGAGTTCTGGCTTATGAGCACCGATGGGGGAATGTTGGAAATATAGGAAGGGGTTTCTCCGTAAGGACGTGCCCATATGTTTATGATTCCTCAATTTAAGTTGGAGGCCGGTTTGGCCTCTATGGCAATTGCCGCAGCTTGCACATTTTTGATGTAAATATTCTTAACCGTGTCCTCCTTTAAAGTAATCTCATGTAATTCTTATATATATAGATATATATATTATATATATATATAACATATATATATATATATATATTATATATTCTATATATATATATATATTATATAATATATATATTATATATATATATATATATCATAAAAACATCGTAAGTAACAAATAGTGCTCTCCAACTATCTCTCTCTTGTCTTCTCTCTCTCTCTCTCTCTCTCTCGTCTCATCTCTTCTCTCTCTCTCTCTTCTTCTCTCTCTCCTCTCTCTCTCTCTCTGCTCGTCTTCTCTCTTCTCGTCTCTCTCTCTCCTATCTAATAATATAATATATATATATATATAGTTATATATTACTATATATATATATATATATATATATATAATTAATATATAATATTATTATAATATATAGCCAGCCGGCGGTGGATTGTTGTGGCTGCAAGACGCGCTTTGATGCTCGGAACAGGAGGATCTTTCCGGTTGTTTTGACCAGGCATAGAAAAATGGACACGAACTCGACTAGCACAGGATAAGTTCCTATACGGACTATTAATGCTGTACAATCGGAGGGAAAGGAGGAGGAGGTTGTTGGGTATGATGAGGAGAGACACTGGATGTTCTTGGTGTCTGCGAGACAAGGATGAAGGGTGAAGGGAGGAAGAGAATAATGATGATTACCAACTGATATACAAGGGGAGAGATGAGGAGAGAAAGTAATGGGGTGGCATTGTTCCTGACCCCGGATTTGGCAGATAGGTAGAGGACATAGTTTTCAAAAATGAAAGAATAAATTTGCTATACGCTCCAGAGGTGAAAAGGAGAACGTGGGTCCTAATACAGGTTTATGACCAACAGGAAGACGCACAGGAAGAAAAGATGTGTTTTTATGAACAGTTGTGCAAATGTGCTATGGCGGAATGAATACTGAAGGTGAAATTGGTATGGGGGACTTTGAATGCGCACATAGGAAGGAAGAGAATAGGTACCGAGATGGCAATGGGGGCGTTTGGAATAGAGAAAGAAACGCGGAGGGGGAGAGGTTGTTTGATTTTGCGGTAAAAGCAATAGTTGGCCAGTGGATGAATACTACTTTGCGCATAGGGGCTCGCATAAATGGACCTGGTACAAGTGGAATAGTATTGTTGAGGATTACACAGATAAGTCAATGATTGACCATATACTAATTAACAACAGGAAGGTGGTAAGAGACGTGAAAAGTATACCATCAGTGTCGCTTTGATTTCGGACCATCGTTTGGTGTGGGATATTAAATCAAAAGCGTTACCAAGCGAAGATGGTAGCTGAGAGAGAGGATAGCAGGGTGGAGAGATTAAAGGAGGATGAAGTGAAAAGGGTTTTTGTAGAAAGAGTCCGTGATATTATACCAGAGGAAGAAGAGAATGTTGTAGATGTAGAAGGAGAGTGGGAGTATTTTAAAGAAAAAATGATAACATGTGCGAGAGATACGCTGGGGGTAAAAAGAACGGGTTCCAGAAAGAAAAAGACTGCGTGGTGGACAGATGAATTTGCACGTGCAGTAAAGGAAAAAAAATAAAAGGTTTAGAGCGTGGATGAAAAGAAGATCCCCTGAGACAAGAGCGGAATATGTGGGTAAATAGAATGAGGCCGAGAGCGTATAAAAAGGAGAGCGATGGAGGAAGCGTGGGAGAGGATCGGTGAACAACTGAGACAGGATATGGGTGGAACTAAGAAATTAATATATAACATGGCAAAAAACCTACGAGGACAGGAGTCGACTGTTGCACACTCAGTAAAGGATAAGGCGGGTAGGCTGAGAGTGGACCCTGATGAGATAAGCGACAGGTGGGGAGAGTACTTTTCAGAGTTATATAATCAGAAGGAAGGAGAAAGAGAACATTCCGGAACGCGAGAGGAAAACTCGGAATAACGTGGATGGGTGCGATAACAATGGAAGAGTTGGAGATGTGGCAATGGGGAATATGAAAAATGGGAAGAGTCCAGGATGTGAGGCTGCCGGTTGAGATAATGCGATGTGAGGAGGTCATGCGATGGATGTTTGAAGATGTTTAATGATTTCTGGAGAGTGGAGAGAGAGTACCTGCGGAGTGGGGCAGGGCGATAGTATGCCCGGGTGTTCAAAAAAGGAGATAGGGGCGACCTGTTCTAATATGGGGCAATCATCGTTGCTGCGCATGCAGAGAGTTATAATGAAGGATTTGGAGAAAAGGTCAGGAACGGGAAGTCGAAGACAAGCTGATGAAGCAGTAATGGATTCAGGCTGGACGAGGTACGCGGCGGATCCTGATATTTTCTCTGAGATGATGATAGAGAAGAGCTGGGAGTGGAATAGGGAATGTATATGGCTTTTGTGGATTTAGAGAAGGCATTTGCCAGTGTACCTAGGGTAAAACTTTGGGAGACATCGAGGATCGTACTACCAATATAGAAGCCAGTTGATTAGAGTGATAAGGGGACTTTACAAAGTAAGTGAAAGTGCCGTCAAGGAACAGCGTATGGGATAGGAAGTGTTGGAGTGAAGACAGGTGTTAGACAGGGAGGAGTGTTGGTACCATTGTTGTTCATTCCTGTATATGGACAAGTGTATGCGAGAGATTGGTGTAGAGGAGGAGGAGCATTGTTGTAAGGCATATGCGGACGATATTGCTCTGGTTTCAAGAGACAGGGAGACGTTACAGAGAGTGCTGATCAGATGGGAGGAGGTGCTGCGACGGAGGGGAATGAAAGATGAATATGAGAAAGACTGAAGTGCTGAAGATAGCTAGGGAGGGAGAGGAAACTTAAACATAGAGATGCGGTGGGGAAAGAATAAAAGATGCGAGAAGCTTTAAGTATTTGGGAGTTACGGTAAACAGCAGTGGGAATGATGGGAGGTGAAATAGAGGATAAGAATAATGACTACTCTATAGGAGTTTGGTCAGTTTGTATCCCTGCTGAGAAACGACTGTGAGAGAAGGGTTAAAACACTTATTTTATAGCCACGATTCTGAGACCGGACTTTTTATTTGGGTCGGAGTCGTGGACACTTAAAACTAGAACAAGGAGTAAGATCGTGGCGGCGGAGATGAGGTGTTGAGGTTGATAGTGGGGGTGACACAAGAAGAGAGAGAAGAAGGAATACTGAGATAAGAAGAGGAGTTGGGGTCGAGGCGGTGGAGGAAATTTGATCGGAGAGTATCAGATCGAGAAGGTATGGACAACATCAGAAGGATGGATGCAAAGATAGATACCCGGCCAGAATTTTATGCATGGCAGCCTGCAAGTAGAAGACCGGCGGGACGACCAAGGAAAAGATGGAAGGATGGAGTGGCGGCGGCTGTGGCGAAGAGAGGATGGACGCTGGATCAGGTGGAGGAACATCGACTGTACGAGGAGAGGTTCCTTGTTGGGAGAAGCATTGCAAACGACAGGGGATGACCCTACAGGAGTTTGGTGAGAAAGGTGAGAAATTATATATTATATAGTATTATATTATATATATATATATATATATTATATATAATATATATATATTATATATATATATTATATATATATTATATATATATTATTAATATATTATATATATTATATATATATATAGTATAATATATATATATATAGAGAGAGAGAGGAGGAGAGAGAGAGAGAGAGAGTTGGACACCATTCTGTTACTTACGGATGTTACTTTTTTGAGGAATGTAGTTACGGACTTGTTTACTTTTGAGAGGGAGGGGGGCTGTAACGTTACTTTATGTTCTGACTGACTGGCTGAAACCACCCTTGAGAGTATTATATTATTGAATATTGGAAAACCAAAGTGATCCATCTATCTTGAGAATTTGCAGAGAGGCCTCCACGGCTCACTAAGGGTACGGCGTTACCTGAGGTCTCCACGAAAAACTAGGAACCCAATATAGGGAAAACTTCTAGACACATCGCTAGTCGTAATCAGTGTAAATACGGTTAGGTATTATGCATGATAGTTAGGTCCCGTAACCTACTAGTAAAAAAAATAACTAGTTGAATCAACTGCAGATATCATTTGTCTTTAGAACTCCTGTTGTCTTTGTTCAAATCTCCATATTAGGAGCTTTTATTATAGTAGTACAGGGAGATCATTCTGGTACAGTGGCATAACAGGTAAAGTGAATGACTCACAGCCCAAAGTGAATGAAATACTGTCCTTTAGTTCATCATGAATTCAAGGCAAGTGAATCACTTGCATTGAGAGGTCGTGATGCTCTCCCGATGGATTGGAGGAGTAGAAGAGGTCAATACCCTAACTGAAATTTGAATCTTTAATATGAGTGACTTTAATACATTACGAATGACGAATGCGCAATCAGTGGGTATTTTTGCGGCTCCAACACCATCTCCGACTCAATTATTTTAAAATTGCCATGCTCCGGCTCCGGCTAAATTATTTTAAAATTTTCCGATTCTGGTTCTTTGATTAAATCTTTTTATTTCTCTTGCTCCAGCTCAACCAAATTTATATTTTTCTCTGACCGGTTCCACTCGAAGTATTTTAGAAACTCGTATCCAATAATTTTCTGACGTTTTAACCATGCATACACACTGTGATGAGTTTCCAAAATTTTAACAACGGGTCTCTGCTTTGTCATCAGAGTTGGCTGCCGGTTCAGTTCCCTGTTTAATCACACACAAAAAAAGTTAACTACCTCGCTTTCCTGAAAAGGTTTTAACTGCCCTTTCGTGAAACCGGCTGAAACCCGTCTTCGGCTCACTACTGCGTAGTGCGTACAAACACATACATGAATTTTGATTTTCAGTTTTCATCAAATATGGACATTTCATTCAAAATAATGAACCCAACTTGAAATATTTAATTTTCCCATTCTATGAGCCCAATATTTTTCACAAATACATTTTCCTCTAAATTTCCTGCTATTGTATTAAAATTTGCGATTAGGTAACAACAATCTATTTACATTTCACACGAGGTTTGAAATACAAAACAATAGAAGGCAATCCTTTCACTTACGTCATAAGATTTGTGTTTTTGTACAACCTCATATGTTGAATCAGGAATTCTAAAAAGAGAAGAAGAACATGTAACAAAAGATCTCATTAGATCGCAATGAAGAGGGGCCATGAAAGAAGCAACAACTCTGGCAGTCTACGTAGCGAAAAGGGGCCTTGAAAGAGGCAACAGCTTTAACAGTCTGCGTAATGAAGAGGGTCCTTGAAAGAGGCAACAACTCTAGCAGTCTACGTAGTGAAGAGGGGCCTTTAAAGAGGCAACATTTCTAGCAGTCTACGTATTGAAAAAGGGGACTTGAAAGATGTAACAACTCTAGCAGTCTGTGTAGTGAAGAGGGGGCCTTGAAAGAGGCAACAACTCTAACAGTATACGTAGTGAAGAGGAGCCTTGAAATAGGCAACAACTCTAGCAGTCTATGTAATGAATAGGGGCCTTGAAAGAGGCAACAAATCTAGCAGTCTACGTAGTAAAAAGGGGCATTGTAAAAGGCAATAACTCTAGCAGTCTACGTAGTGAAGAGGGGCCTTGAAAGAGGCAACAACTCTAGCAGTCTACGTAATGAGGAGGGGCCTTGAAAGAGGCAACAACTCTATCAGTTTACGTATTGAAGATGGGCCTTGAAAGAGGGAACAATTCTAGCAGTCTACGTAGTAAAAAGGGGGCCTTGAAAGAGGCAACAACTCTGGCAATCTACGTAGTGAAGAAGGACCTTGAAAGAGGCAACAACTCTAGCAGTCTACGTAGTGAAGAGGGGTCTTGAAAGAGGCAACAACTATAGCAGTCTACGTAGTGAAAGGGGGCCTTGAAAGATGTAATAACACTAGCAGTCTACGTAGTGAAGAGGGACCTTGAAAGAGGTAACAACTCTAGCAGTCTACGTAGTGAAAAGGGGCCTTGAAAGCCTGTTAACAGCTCTAGCAGTCTATGTCGTCAATCCAGAAGCAATTGAACTTGGGGCGGTGGGGGAGAGGACACTCTAGTGTTAAACATAAAGCCCCATAGTCTTACCTTTGATTTTACTTCTTATAGTTCCTGCCGAAGACCTCTCGTCAAGGCATTAACAGTAACTTTATATAATTATCAAAATGTAACTACGATATTGGAAAAACCTTAGTAACCAATGTTATAATAATAATAATAATAATAATAATAATAATAATAATAATAATAATAATAATAATAATAATAATAATAATAATAATAATAATAATAATAATAATAATAATAATACTCAGAAGAAAAAGAAGAATGTTTATTTATATAAATACTTTCTGAGCAAAGTCTTATCGTGAGTGAACCCGGCATTGTTTAGTCAAAACGTAAACAACTTTGAATTGTTTGTTTATCTGATCAAAGGTTGGGATAATTTTACTCATCCTTTGTGACGTCACATTTCATCGCTGCCAACCTTTCATTTTTCTCTAATTCTTTGTACGTTACCAATTGAATAAAAACATGATAAATACGTTATTGTCATTACTAAAACTGCCTTATTTTTAATTAGAAGGGCAAAATGTAAAACATTACAAATACATTTAAATAAACTTGAAAAGGTCAATAATTTTAGACATTGTCAGGCTTGGGGTTGTCTCCCTTACCCACTAATACCCAAGACGATTGTGAAGCAATATAAAAAATAGGATGTGTCATCACGTTTAAACTATTATTTGTCCCCTTCCATATCTCTATCATATTTTCTTACTTTTAATATTGCTACTAGCACCGTCTATTTTTATTAAAGCTCGTACCTCACTAGTATCGCCCTATTATGGGAGAAATCTCAAGAAAGACGATTCCATTAGGTTAGGTTAGGTTATTTTAGGTTAAGTTAGGTTATTTTAGGTTAGGTTAGGTTAGGTTAGGTTAGGTTAGGTTAGGTTAGGTTAGGTTAGGTTAGGTTAGGTTAGGTTAGGTTAGGTTAGGTTAGGTTAAGTTAATTTAGGTTAGGTTGGGTTAGGTTAGGTTAGGTTACCATGGATCCTTATGAGGAATAGAATTCAAGACTTTCATATGTGAATGGATCGTTCTATTATTTGAGCTATAGTTGCTCGTTGGTTGCTCTTTGAAATGTGACATATAGTCATTGATATAAAAGAGGACATATAAGTGGATCATAAATTAAGACTAGAAAAGGTATAAGAAGCTTTGGAATACCATTTTGGTTGCTTTAAAGGGTGAACTGTCACCATCTTCAATAGTTGCTACATAAAGCGACATGAAAGTTAACCAGTGATAAAGATAAATACTGAAAGAAGAAAGTTTAGAAATTAGTACTCTTTGCCATGTTCAACAGAAATCTTTCTGTATGTCCAGATCCACAGTAAAGGATTGACGGAAATGCCGAAAGATGGATAACCAAAAGTCTTAATGAGAAGAAAAATCCCCATTCGAACGTTTCTCTCTTCTCGTCATACTAGTTTCCTCCGACATCAGTTCGAAGAAATTAAAGTGATTTCAAATCGGCTGTTTTGGACATATTCGGCGACTCTTGAAGAGGGGTTAGAGAAACATAACAAAAATTAAAGGGTAAGAAAGAGGTTCCTATTTATATGACTCCCAAGTGGTAGCAAAAAGAAATTCATATAGAAGTTTTCTTTAATGCGTTTAAATTGGCTAATGAAGTTTGCAAATTATTAAGTGATCTGCTGCATCAGTGACGGCATATTAATTTGTTTACATCCATACAAGTCACAACAGTCCGCAGGAAACAAACTTGTACAGTTCATTTTCTCCAATTCAATGATCGATTGACGTTACGGATCTCGCGAATTGTCGTCATAAATTTGCGGCTTTATGTATTCACTCCTGAGTATCGTGCATAAGAGGATCGGTACACTCAGTTTCGAGAGGATCAGAGATCCAACTTATTTGTTTCCTAATCCAAAAACCTCTTTACATTCTTTCACATATAGTTTACTGATAAAGTCTTTGAACACACTTTTATCTTCTATTATCATATATCCCTATTTGACTTTGATTAGCACACACTTTGAACCGGCGCGTAATTGAACATATCCTAACCTAACCTAACCTAACCTAACCTAACCTAACCTTGACTTTAACACACTTTGAAATGGTATATAATAATTGAACATATCGCAAGAATTTGAACACAGAATATGAATTCCCATACCTTGTGGAGTTTCACGCAGGATAATGGCTTTTTACCACCACAAGTATTATGTAAAAAAATATTCAAGTTGAAATCTGCCTGTAACTGTTCGTATAAATTATATAACTAGGAAATAATTATTTCGCTGTCCAATATTTTTCCAAAATACTGATTCATCATTAATCCTCTTCCAAGCTCTACTAATTACTAGAAAATTATTTATTTAAAAATAATAATTATGATATTATTTTCAAAGTTAATGTACTGTTTAAATTTTTTTAAAAGAAAACATTAATAACTTATACAAATAGAGGTCCTAACGTTAGCCTTTCGTTGATCTCAATGAGACTTGCTGAAATGTTAGAAATATGTTATAAATTAGAAAACAAAATAATAAAAAACATCGGAGTCTGCCAAAATGAAGAAATAGAAAACCTCCAAATTTCATATTTATAACTTTTGTCTATTAAGGTCCATATCAATAATAGTCGACCTCAACAGATTTTCATGAAACTTACATGAAATATACGAAATGAGCCGTAAAAAGAAGAAATGATAAAGAAAAAAAATCGAGAAATGAGCTGAAAAAGGTTATCAAGTCTCTAAATTTTATGTTTATAACATGTAAAATTAAACATACTGTCAGATGCTTCTTTTTTCAACTTTTTAATTAACATTTGTGTTGAAGTAATATTTTATTAGTTTTCCACTACTCATGGGTCGGGTCATACTGGGTGGCGAGATCACTATAGACAAATGTTTGCGTGCCATGCATATGTATAAGTATAGGGATTCTGAAGATTTTAATTAACTTCTTTCTAATTCACAAAATATTTCAAACATTTTGTTTAAGTCTTATTAAAATCTTCGAACGGCGTTGGGATTAATAAGGTTCAAATGGAAAATTTATGTCGTGAAAAGATGAAAAATGGTAAATTAAGAATGACTGAGTGAGCTCAGCATGACACACACTCTAGCAAAGCACATGTCTATTTCTAATTCTTTTGCCTTGTGCAATGAAATTATTTTTCTTCTGTCATGCTAGATTTATCCAATATTTATTATATTCAAAATGTTAGTTTTATAACTCAACTGCGCTTGTCATGCAATGCAATACTTGCATGCCTTCACACACACACACACACACACACACATAGTACACAATATATACAACAAAAATTACGTAAACACACACAAAACACACACAATCCAACACATCACCACACACATATATTATATAATAATTATATATATATATATATATATTATATATATATATATATTATTATTAAATATATATATATATTATATATAATATATATATATATATTATATATATATATACTATTATTGTAGTGTTAGCCGAGGCAACAGGTGCGGTGCCGTGGGTGGCGCTCATTTTGGTGCGTGCCGCATTGACAATTCACGGCGCCACGGTGCGATGCAAGATTTTAAAATACTAGAGATGCGGTTGGTGCGTGGTACGGCGCTGTGCGTATTGAAACTTAAAGGTGCGGTACGGTGTGGTGCGGTGTGGTGCGGTGTGGTGGCACAAAAATTACTTTTGGTGGCGATATGTGATACGCTAATTCTTGTTGGTGCGGTGCGCAAACATTCCGGCGCTCTGCCAACCTAAGTACATAGAAATATAGAATTAAGTACATATAACTATAGAATTAAGTACATAGAATCAGAAAATCAATTCTCTTCTCTTATATAATCCCTAACTTAAAAAAAAAAATCCACCTATTAGGATCCCATTAAAAATGGCGTGCTTGTCTACCCAAAAATACTTCGATTCAGGCGAGTCACCCATACACATACACACTTTTCACACACGCGCGCGCAAGCACTCAAACATTCTTTTGTTTCAAGCTTTGAAACCTTCGATCTTCGGATTCCATTATGTATTGTTATTCCAACAGACTTCTGAAGGAGGAAGTTGTGATTGTTAAAAAGACTTTCTTTCTAAGGAAGACATTTTGTTTCTAAGGAAGACAGGAAAGGAAAGGTAAAAAGTTATTATAATGTATTAATGTTGTTGGTTTAATGTTAAGACACAGATTGAGTTATTTATAGTACAAAATTTAGAATACTTTTGGGATGTTGTTTATCTATTTTTAAAAATTGAGTAAAAGAAAATATCTTAAAAATAAATGTATTTTTGTTTTATTTCTTTTATCTCAATATTGTTTATTTTTTATTTTTTTTTTTTTGAAAGATTTCTGAGAACGATCAATATTGTAAATATAAAAATAAATTTTTTATATTGACAAATTTAAAAACGAAACGACAATGGACGTAATTTAACAGCAATGTATGTTGGGCATTAGCATCTGCAATGCAAATTTGGCAGTTATCCGAGTCCGCAACGAAAGTTAGTTAAGCATCCGCTTCCACAATGCAAATT
>JABUQX010070006.1:37500-60000 GCA_015478945.1 Trachelipus rathkii | reverse complement strand
TATAATATATATATATATATATTATTATATTATTATATATATATAACATAATATATATATATATATATATATATAGTATATATATATACTCGGAGGGAATCGATGTATAATTTGATTTTATAGTTTTCTTTATATAAAGTTATCAGATTTTGTTATCAAATTCCACGAATTTCTGCTTATGAATATTTTAAACGAAGACTTCGATGTATTTATCAAGGGCATTTTTGTACAAATAGATCGATAAATATCGATTACTTTTCCGTATTATAGATTTGTTAATTTCATTTTTGAAAGTAGAAATAATTTCTTTACTCCTACTCCAGCCATAGGGGTAATTAAGAGGGGTCAGGAGGGCATGATTCACCTACATTACCAAATCACCCCACCCCAGAAGTTTTTTTAATGTATGAAATATTTATAACAGAATTACTGAAATTTTCAGGTAAAAGGGTGATGCCCTTCCTCCTTTAATAATTCCCTAATTACGCTAAATAGCTTTCCAAATTCCAATTAGATTTCCAAGCATATTTAATCCAAATGCGTTCAGACGAACATTATTCTGACAAATTATTCATATTTTATTTTTTATATTAATATATAATTTCAGTGAAGTTTTAAATATTTGAAAATGTTTGACAGGAGCCGAAGAAGTAGGTTTTTTGTTTTTGTTTTTTGTGGTTATCCGAAGTCAGACTCGGATATTTGAACATGATGAATTCGAATCCGGCACAAATATTACCGGCCTTCACAAAACTATATTTAAACTAGCTTGATTTTTTTCTTAGAATTTTTTTGGTATTTTTTAACTTAAAAATTTTATACCTTCTTCAGTAATACTGACGATGTAATAAAATATCCGAAACCTAATTGAAAAAGTCATCAATATTGTTATTATTATTATTATTATTATTATTATTATTATTATTATTATTATTATTATATATTATTATTATTACTGATTATTTATATTATTATTTTATATTATTATTATTATTATTATTATTATTATTATTATTATTATTATTATTATTATTATTATTATTATTATTATTATTATTATTATTATTATTATTATTATTAAGGAATTAGCTGAAAGTTTGGAAGAGGAAAAAGGGAAATTATATCCAATGAAATGTGACATCACAAATGAAGAAGAAGTTCATGAAATTATTTGAACAATCAAAACGAGTTGAAGGAATTATGTTTGTAATAACACGCTGAATGGCCGTTTGAAAATCCACTTTTAGGTAATGCGAGAATCTTCCTTCTAAATATTAATAAGGTCCTATATTTAAACTGAACTGACAAAATTAATATTTCAAAACTAATTCGATCATGAAAATTAAAGCTGCGTTTCTAGAAGCCCGACTGCAGCCCGGGCCGGCACACAGGCACACATACATCGTTTCCAGCAGCCCGTTTGTGCACTCTTACGTCAAAGTAAACGTCACCAGTCAGGCGGCCCGTTGTTAAATCCTCGATTTTGTGAATTAATAAACGGGCGGGCTGCGGGAAGAATCACTTTGTTACAAACAAATTTTTTTACAAAAACATGTTGTCGGAGAAATGGCTTGCCAAAAGCTTTTTATTATTAATATGATTATATATCATATATATTATACTTTTATATTAATGATACTAAAATTATCATTTCAGTAAAATAGATAGGCCAATAAGCCTATAAGAGTATGTTTTACAATTGTCAGCTGATTCCGACGGCGCGCGCTCGGCCCGTCCAGGCACTCAAATTTTCCTGTTCTCTCTAATTGGTTTTAATGTAATTTTTGTTCAATTCGAAGCGTTCCGAGTCGATTTGCACACGGCTGATTCGGGCTCTCTGGGAAAACCGGCAGCTAAACTGACGAAACGTTTGTAGTCAGTTAGACCAAAGTACTTTACAATTTGTGTTGGTCCATCTTGTTTTAGGACCTGAAACTTTTCTCTCCTCTCTCTTCCTCTCATCTCTTCTCTCTCTCTCTCTTCTCTCTCTTCCTCTCTCTCGTTATAATATAATTACACTAATATATAGTAGATATATAATACTATATATATATATATATATATAATTATATATTATATATTATATACTATATATATATATATATATATAATATATATGATAACATATATATATATATATATATGATCCAGTGGGATTCTAGTAACTTTTTACTACTCGTGCTCTTTCTCTCTCCTCTCTTCCTCCCATATATATATTATATATATTATAATAAATTAACTTATTCCATACGAAATAGTCATATTAAATAATTTTCGTAACTATTTAAGTAAAGAAGATACTATATAAAATATATATATACTATATAATATATATAACTTAATATATACAATATATATAATAAATACTTGAGTTCCCTATTTAAAACATTTTTTTATGTAAATCGTTTTTTATTGTAGATTCACGATTAACACTTTTATAATAATTCAGAGTTATTATCTTTTTTCTCCTATTGGATAAAAAGTATTAGCATACCGTGCTATTAGGAAATTTGTCTATATTTGTTTTATTCAAACATAGTTGTTATTAAAATATTTATTTATTAATGTATATATATCTGTAAAATACATATCATTAATAACAGGCCAGTATTTAAAACAATTTTATATCTTATAAATTTGACAGATTACGATATCTCCGCCTATTTCCTATTGGGCACGGATTAGTTCTATTTTTTAATGTTGTTTAAAATAGCGCATTTTTTTAAGTAGCGGCTATTCTGCCCTTTTTCGTTTCAATTTTGCATTAATCTTTTTAATTATATTATGTTAATTAATGTTCATTTATTTGGACCAACTTTCGCAAAAAAAATGAAAAGTGAGGTGGATGGTCGTAACCATTGTGAAAATTTTAGCAAAATTAGGTCGTTTTTAATTAATGTCAACTCGCTGCTGAGCACGGAGTGCAGGGTCGCCTCTGATATATATACTATGCGGTTTGTAGCTACATAGTTTCATGGTTAAATGCTTAAAATAAAAGATAGATTTATAATTTTTTAAATATAATAAAATCATAGTTCTAATCCAATTTTTTAATTTTCGAACCATCTTGTATGTGTGTGTTGCACTGTACCTTTCGCGGGAAAATTTCCTGCCAAAAAAAGAAAAAAAACGGATATATAATATGACTTCGAATACTAGCAAACAGTTTGTTTTTATAACGTACTCACTTACTCATAGGTAAAATGACTGGGTGTGAAGAAAAATGCCTAAATAACTTTTTTTTCTATGCTTTATTTATACGTTTTTGGCGGGAAATTTTTCCGCGAAAGGTACACTGCAACACACACAACACGCACCCCCCCCCCCAACAACACACAACTTCAGAATGGTCCGATATTTATAACATTGGATTGAATACTAGTAATTTTAATTATATTTATCTTATGTGACCAACTTTATTTTCACGGTCTCAACCGATTTTAATGGAATGTGGCTGAAATATTCACAAATGAGCTTGACAAAGAAGAAAAAAAACGTAAGAAAACATTAAAAAATCGAGAGAATAATAAGCCTCTGAAGGAAAATAGTTATTAAGTGGAAACAATTTATAACAAATACATCGGCCAGCAAGAACATTTCATTTAATTTGTCTATCAGACAGAAAACAACCCGTACAGTAGTAGCGGAATTACCCATTTTGGAACAACGTAGGCTCCGCCCCGCTTTTATGACCTTGACTTGACCGCTGGTCATTTTTGACCCAAGCGGTATTCTTTTACCTGAACCTTTGTACCTTTTCTTGGCCCAAGATTTTTACTCAGCACCTTCATTGGGTGCTTTTTTTATTTTTTTATTTTTTTTATTCCAGTATTGCCTAATTTATTTTTTGTTTTTATTTTTTTATTAATTAAATTTTATTTATTTTATTTGTTTTTTCTTTTTTTTTTCTTTTTACTGTTTAGATATTTTTTTTTATTATTTTTTTTTTTATTTTTAGATTTATTTTATTTTATTTTTTTTTTTTATTTTTATAGATTTATTATTTATCTTTTTTTTATGTATTTATTTTTTTTTTTATGCAACAACCTTGTTGACTTGCGTCCACCATTTTGTTTTTATAAATCGTCTTGTTATCATCGTCATAATTTTCAATCGTTGCCTTCGTCGGGATGAATCGCAAATTCATCGTCCACGCCATCGTCGCGTTTTTTAACAAATTCCGCGGAGTCCGTCGCATTCGTAGCAAAGAACCACGCACAAAGAACCGCTAAGTAGAAAGGGCAATAGCTAAGGTGTACTTTCATACGTTGTATAATTACATTATTATATATTTTAAACTTGTTATACATTAGATTACAAATTCAGCTATGGTAGTTTTAGGACAACCACATCTTTTATTTTTTTATTTAAAGAACTTATATCAAAATATTTTATTGATTCTCCGAGATCCACAGTAAATTCTCGAAAATTTCAGGCCACCCAGCTACACACACCACCCACACACACACACACACCACACACACAACACACACACACCACACCTGCGCCCACGTGGTACATGCACGATTTTCACCGTTCTCCTTTTTATCTGCCCTTAAACTTCCTTTACCAACCTCAAACCTTTATCGTCTTCACCGATTCGAGTTCTTTCCGTTCATAAAAATCAAAATATATAGCCACCGAAAGGATACGAATTACCCCACCACTCGGGCAAATTATGACCTTTAGTCCATCACATTTCTAAACGTGAGAATCTGAGTTAATGAGATCATTGTTGAAATCAGGGTCACATTAACCGTGCCTTGGAAGCCAATAATAATGAATAATAATAATAAGAATAATAATAATGATAATAATAATAAAAATAATAATAATAATAATAATAATAATAATAATAATAATAATAAATTTTACGGTATTAAACCCCCATGGAGGATTTTACATAATATAGTATTTATGTATTCTATCTTTTAACAATAATATATACTATATATATTATAATATATACATATATATATATATATATATATATATATTAATTAATATATATATATATTATATATACTATATATATATATATATATATATATATATATATATATATATATATATAGAGAGAGGAGAGAGGGAGAAAGAGAAGGAAGTATATATATACTTTATATAATATATATATATAGTATAATATATACATATATATATATATATATATATATATATATAATATCATATATATATATATATATATATATATATATTATATATTATATATATATATTATATTATATATTAACCTTGTTGACCATGATTATTCGACATTGACCTTGCCGGATACCCTATACCCAGCCTACACCTAGCCTAAACCTGCATCTAACCTGACCCTAACCTAACCTAAAACCTAACCTAACCTAACCTTAACCGATTAACCTAACCTAACCCCTAACCTAACCTGGCGTACACCACACCTAGCCTACACCTATCCACTCCTGCACCTAGCCTCCACCCCGCCTTGAGCTCATCCAGGTAACTGATTGCCTTACCTTTGGTAGGTATCTGTGCCAACATGAGGTCATGTGGTACCTGACCTGTATTGATCTATCCTAACTTATTTCCAACCGCGCACACACACACCACACACACACACACACACACACACACACACACACACAACTTATACTTATATCACATACACACTGCTATACCTTTATAGCAAGCACACCACAACCACACACCAATGCACACACACACACACAAACTATGACACTTATACACACAATTCACTATGACACTTATACACACATTCACTATGACACTTACTTTATCCCATAGACACTTACATTACACTTATACACAAGCGGTCACAAACACCCACAACATACACACACCCGCTTACACTTATACACACACCCATAGACACGTACACTCACCCATAGACACTTACACTTACATTTACACTATATACACATGTATAAACACACGACCAACCCTTTGTCTTCCATGGTTCAATTTTAGCCCATCCTAATTAGGCACTTAAACATTTTATTAAAAACATACTTTTTTTCCAGACCTTAAAGCAGTAAATCAGTAAATCAATAGAGGTGGTTACCCTAACACCTAAGGGGGATTAGTATGCTTTTTGTTTTACTTTTTACTGCTTTAACTCATGTACATTACATACCTTAAATGTTTTACTGTTTCAACTCACATATTTATTAACATTACATACCTTAAGCAGTAAATCAGTAAAATCAATAGAGGTGTTACCTAACACCTAGGGGAATAGTATGCCTTTTTTTTACTGTCTTACTGCTTTGAGGGTTGCATTACTGCTTTAACTCATTGTTTTCTTTAACTCCATGTTTTACTGCTTTAACATCATATGTTTTTACTGCTTTAAACTACAACATATTCGAGTGTGAGAACATTTACTATAACCTTAAAGCCAGTTAAATCAGTAAATCAATAAGAGTGTGACCTAACCACCCAAAGGGGGCGGATGGTATGGTAATGGGTGTTCCCCCTTACTCCTTTACTGCTTTAACTCAAGTTTTTTACTGCTTTAACTTTTCTGCTTTACTTTTTTTAACTTTCTGCTTTACTGCTAAACTCATATATTTTATAACATTATTGTATTTTTTTTTTTTAAATACTTTTTATTTATTTTTTATTTATTTTTCATTATATATTTTTATGTATTTTTATTATTTATTTTTAATAACTAGTGTTACTTTATCCATTTTATGTGTTTATTACTTATTGAGACCATATAGACACACATACACACACACACACATACACACAAACACACCACACATACACTTACACATATACACACATTCACTATGACACTATTACCACTACATTCACTATGACCACTTTACAATTTTCCCATAGACCACTCTACATTTACACTTATACACTGCGGCCACACACACATTAACACTATCGATACTTATACACACATTCACTATGACACTTTACACACATTCCATAGACACTTACATTTTACACTTACACTCACACACAGGATTTACTTACACTCACACAGATTACTTTACACTCACACAGATTTACTTACACTCACACACACATTATTTACACACACCACAGATTTACTTACACTCTCACACAGGATTTTACACACACACACACACACCACACACACACACACACACACACACACACACACACACATCACACCCACACACACATACACACCACGCCACACTCACTTACACATATAACGTAGAATTTATTAAAACAATTTTTATGTTTAATTAAAAACACGTACATTTATATTACTCATTCAAAGTATAAACTAAAAATGATTCTCAAAGTTCTTAAATTCTATAATAAAGTCAGATCATTATCTCTTGAGCAAAGAATATTAAATTAAAACCTATTTCAATACTTTTGTTTTATAAATATAACTTTTCGCTTTTTAACTTTACTTTAAAATTTTTACTGTATTTTTATTAAAAACATATATTTTACGTACCTTAAAGCAATAAATCTGTAAATTCAGTAAGGCAGCCCCTAGCCCACCCCTCTACATCAAGATATGCCACGTTTTGTTCTATTGACTTACTCTCGTTTTGGCCATGTAATACGTATAAAATAACAAAATAAGTTCTTCTCTGCTAACATAACATTGTATTTTATTAAAATCATTCTAATTTTTATTTAAAATAACAATTATTCACTTCATTTTATATTAACACTCATAGTTAACTAAAAATATTTCAAAGTTTTTTTAAATAATTCGGGTTCTTTAATTATTATTATTATTATTATTCTAGTACATTGACAATCCCATCACGAGAAACACAACAACCCGCACTCCTTACAGATACGAAAACTGATCTCTTCCACTCTGTATAAAATGTGTTGAAATAACTTTACTTTAGGTCTAATTTAGGATAATCCTTTTTTGTAACCCGAGGCGATTTAAGCCTAATCTAGGTCAAAATATATTTCAAACTGAGCCTTTTTCTGAAAAATGTGGTGCAATAACTACGTTAGGCCTAAATTTAGGCCTTAAAATTTAGGATAAGCCTTTTGTAGACGGGCTAATTTAATCCTTAATACCAGGTCAAAAGGTAATTCCCGTATAGACAGGTCTCATTGTATGTATTATTTTTATAAATATATTTCAAACTGAAACATGCTGGTTCGGAACAGATCCTTTAAGCAGGTAAAAAAAGGGAAATGTTTTCCTTATCTTGTGATTGGGTCGCGGTTATCCTTATCCTCTAATAAAACCTCGTATGGGATTTGGTCGAGAATTAATTTATCGTCTTTTGAAATAACGTTGTTCTTTAAACTTGTATTTGAGCAGTGATATTATCATTATCTTTTAGACCCAAAACTCATTTTAAAATCAATAGTCATTTTAGCTGTTAAGCGGTGCACAAGCTTTCTGATTTGTATTAAAAGTTTTAATTCTTTTACTAGTGATATCATATTATTAATAAATATTTTAATGAGGAATAATTATTAATTCACTAGAATAAGATAAATAATTAATTCACTAGTTCATAAGCTCACCACCAGGGCTCAGCATGAGCCCCACCCGCAAGGCAGCCAACCCCGCACCCGAGGTGCGTCCCGCCGCGTTCCCGCCCGCCGCGTGCGCCCGCAAGGCGCAATATTTCGGCGCGAATGATATATATACTAATAACTATATAGTATATATATATATTATAAATATATATAGTAATATATATATATATATATATATATATAGTATATTATATATATGAAATATATATATATATATCATATATATAGTTGATTGTGTGTGGGTGTGTGTGTGAGTTGTAAGTGTCTATGTGTATTTGCCCATATGTGTGAATAGAGAATAGTTGTATGTGTGTATAAGGTGTAAGTGTAAGTTTCTATGGTAAGTGTAACCTGCTTATAAGATGAATCATTAATATAGGGGGTATCAAAGATGAGGTAGACAAAAGATGAGTCACCAAAGATGAACCACCAAAAGCTGAGGCACCCAAAGCTAAGTTATTAAAGTTGAGGCATCACAAAGCTGAGGCATCAAAAGCTGAGGCATCAACTTTAATAACTTAGCTTTGGTACCTCAGCTTTGGTGGTTCATCTTTGATGACTCATCTTTGATGGCGTCATCTTTGATACCACCTATATTAATGATTCATCTTATAAACAGTTACAACTTACCCATAGAAACTTACACTCTCCACGCTTATACACACATACACTATATCTCTTATTCACACATATGCAAAATACACATAGACACTTACACTCACACCACACACAGATACACCAACCCAATATCTTATATAATTATATATATATTATAGTATATATATATATATATATATAATATCACTATATATATATATAATTATATATATAATATATACTATATATATATATATCATTCGCGCGGAAATATTGCGCCTGCGGGCGCACGCGGCGGGCGTGAACGCGGCGGGACGCACCTGCGCGGTGGCGGGTGGCTGCCTTTTCGGGTGGGGCTCATGCTGAGCCCTGGTGGTTAGCTTTTGAACTAGTGAATTAATTGATTATTATCTATTTTAGTGAAATTAATAATTATTCCTCAATTTAAGTATTTATTATAAAATTTATGATAGTACACTTAGTAAAAAATTAAAAAACACTTTTTAATTACAAATCAGATAACTGTGACACCCGCCTTAACCAAGCTAAAAATGACTATGATTTTAAAATGAGTTGGGGTCTAAAAAGATAATAAAACACACACGTGCTCAAAATACAATTTTAAAGAACAACGTTAATTTTCAAAGGACGATAAAAAATAATTCTCGACCAATCACATACGAGTTATATAGAGATAAGGATTTACCCCGACACAATTCACAAGTAAGGAAAACATTTCCTTTTTTACCTGCTTAAAGGATTCTTACCGATCCAGATGTTTCAGTTTGAAATATATTTTATCAAAAAATAATAATAACAGATGATTCTTGCTCTTATACGGGGAATTTACCTTTTTTTGATCCGGTATAGATTAAATTAGCCGTCTACCCAAGAAAGGCCTTACCTAAATTTAGGCCTTAAATTTAAGGCTCCTAACGTACTATTGCACCACATTTTTCAGAAAAAGGGGTCAGTTTGAAATATATTTTGGAGCCTAGAATTGGCTTAAATTCGGCTCGGGTTACAAAAAGATTATGCCTAAATTTTATGACCTTAAAGTAGTTATTCCACACATTTTACAGAGAGAGTTCAGGTTCGTATCTGTAAGGAGTGCGGGGTGTTGTGTTGTGTTTCTCGTGATGGATTGTCAAATTTCAATGAGATAAAAATAATAATAATAAAAAGAAAACACAAATTATTTAAAAAAACTTTGAAATATTTTTTAGTTAACATCGAGTGAATAATATACAAATGTAAGTGAATAATTGTTTATTTTTAAAATTAAAAACTGACGAATGATTTTAATAAAATACATGTTATGTTAGCAGAGAAGAACTTATTTGTTATTTTATACTTACATACATTGGCCTACAGATGATTTGTAAAAGCAGTAGTCCAATTAGAACAAAACGTGGCATAGCTTGATGTAGAGGGGTTGCTAGGGGCTTGCCTTACCGTATTCAAGTTGATTTATTGGCTTTAAGGTACGTAAAAATATGTTTAATTAATAAAAATCTTCATAAAATTTAGTAAAAGTTATTTTAAAACTTGAAAATACCAAAATTTATAAACCAAAAATTATTAAAGTTAATACAATTTTTTTTGCTCAAAGATAATGATTGATTTATTATAGAAGTTTTAAGAAACTTTGAAATAAATTTTAGTAATTTAAACATGAATAATATAATTGTTCGTGTTTAATTAAAACATAAAATGTTTTTATAATAAATTATAACGTCAGTCATTAAGTATGTATGTGTTCGTGGGTGTGTATGTGTGTGTATGGGTGGGTTGTCGTGTGTGTGTGTGTGGTGTGGTTGTGTGTGTTGTGTGTTGTTATGTCTGTGTGGCAAAGTGTAAGGTAAATCTGTGGTGTAAGTAAATCTGAATCCTGTGAGTGTGGAGTGTAAGTAAAATCTGTGTGTGTAAGTAAAAAAATCTGTGTGTAAAGTAAATCTGTGTGTGAGTGTAAGTGTAAATGTAAGTGTCTATGGACAATTATCAGTGTCATAGTGAATGTGTGTATAAGTATTATAGTGTGTGTGTATGTGTGTGACCGCATGTGTATAACTGTAAATGTAAGTGTGTCTATGGTTTAATGTAAGTGGCATAGTGAATGTCTGCAGAAGTGTCATACTGATTTTTGTAGGTATTTGTGTAAGTGTATGTGTGTGTGTGTGTGTGTGTGTGTGTGTGTGTGTGTGTGCTGTGTGTGTTGTGTGTGTGTTCTAAATAATTAAACAGAGTTAGGCATTTGAAGTAAATAACACAAAGTATATATATAAAAATAAAATAAGATAAAAAAAACAGAACAGTAAATAATGTAAATACAAATATTAATCAAAAGTATTTAAAACAAAATAAAAAACATAATGTTAATAAAATATATGAGTTAAAGCAGTAAAGCAGAAAGTTAAAACAGTAAAGCAGAAAGTTAAAGCAGTAAAACATGAGTTAAAGCAGTAAAGCAGTAAAACAAAAGCATACTAATCCCCCCCCTTTGGTGTTAGGTCACACCTCTTATTGGATTTACTGATACTGCTTTAAGGTATGTAATGTTAAATGAATATGTGAGTTAAAGCAGTAAAAACATATGAGTTAAAAGCAGTAAAACATGAGTTAAAGCAGTAAAACATGAGTTAAAAGCAGTATAAAGCAGTTAAAGCAGTAAAACAGTTAAAAACAAAAGCATACATTTCCCCCCTAATGTTAGGTAACACCTTCTATTGATTTACTGATTTACTGCTTTAAGGTATGTAATGTTAATAAATATGTGAGTTAAAGCAGTAAAACATATAAGTTAAAACAGTAAAACATGAGTTAAAGCAGTAAAACAGTAAAACAAAAGCATACTAATCCCCCTAGGTGGTAATTTAACACCTCTATTGATTTACTGAGATTTACTGCTTTAAGGTCTGTTAAAGTATATGTTTTTAATAAAAATGTTTTTAAGTGCCTAAAATTAGGATGGCCTAAAATTGAACCATGGAAGACCAAAGGGCTTGTAGTGTGTTTGTACGTGTGTATAGTGTGTATGTATGTAAGTTAAAGTGTCTATGGTGAGTGTAACGAGGTCATAGTGAATGTGTGTATAAGTGTAAGCGGCGTGTGTGTTATGTGTGTGTGTGTTTTGTGACCGCTTGTGTATAAGTTAAATGTAAGTGTCTATGAGGATAGGTATCAGTGTCATAGTGAATGTGTGATTAAGTGTCATTAAGTGAATGTGTGTATAAAGGTAAGTGTGTGTGTGTGTGTGTGAGTGTGCGTGTGTGTGATGTGTGTGTGTGTGTGTATATGTATACATGTGTATGTGTATATGTATAAGTGTGTGTGTGTGTATGTGTGTGTGTGTGTGTGTGTGTGTGTGTGTGTGTGTGTGTGTGTGTGTGTGTGTGTGTGTGTGTGTGCACGGTTGGAAATAAGTTAGGATAGATCCATACAGGTCAGGTTCCTACATGACCTCATGTTAGCACAGATAACTACCAAAGGCTAGGCATCAGTTACCTGGATGAGCTCAAAGGCGGGTGGAGCTAGGTGCAAGGAGTTAGGATAGTGTAGGCTAGGTGTAGGTGAACGCTAGGTTAGATCCATGTAGGTTAGGTCTAGGTTTACTTGGCGTTAGGTTAGGTAAGGTTAGGTAAGGTCAGGTTAGATTAGGGGTGAGGGCTAGGTGTAGGCTGGGTATAGGGTATCCTTTTTTTTTTCTTTGCTTCAGCAAGGTCAATGTTCGAAATATCATGGCTCAAACCAAGTTAATATCATACTATGTATATATATATAAATTATATATAATATATATTATATAAACTATAATATTATATACTATATACTATATACTATACTATTATATATATATAATATATATATATATAATATATATATATATATTATATATATATACTAATACTATATATTATACTACTACCTCTCTCTCTCTCTCTCTCTCTCTCTCTCTCATAATAATAATAATATATTACTATATAATATTATATATATAATATATATATATATATATATAATATATATATACTATATATATATATATACTATATATAATATTATATATATATATATTATTATAAATATATTATTATATATTATTATATTTATTTTTATTTATTATTATTATTATTATTATTATTATTATTATTATTTATTATATATTATTGATATGATTATTATTTTATGTCTGCGGCACGCTTAAATTGACCTGATTTCAACAATAATCTCATTACCAAATTCTCACGTTTTAGATCTGTGGACTAAAGGTCATAAATTTGCCCGAGTGGTTGGTATTCGTATCTGGGTTTTATATATTTTGATTTATGAACGGAAAGAACTCGAATCGGTGAAGACGTTAATGTTTGAGGTGGTAAGGAAGTTTAAGGGAGAAAAAGGACGGTGGAAAATCGTGGCATGACCACGTGGGCGCAGGGTTTGTGTGTGGTGTGTGCTGTGTGTGTGTGTAGTGTGTGTGTGTGTGTGTGTAGCTGGGTGGCTGAATTTGAAAATATAGTGCGGTTCTCGGAGAATCAATAAAATATTTGGTATAAGTTATAAGAAAAAAAACGGATAATGTTATCGTAAGAATTTTTAATACTTTAGGAAGAAAAACGCTGTTTAAAGATAAAATAATAAATAATTACAACGAATAAAACGTATGAAAGTACACCTTAGCTATTGGCCTTCGCTACTTAGCGGTTCTTTGCCCAGTGGTTCTTTGCTACGGAATGCGACGGATCTCCGACGGGAATTTGTTAAAACGTTTTGACGCGACTCTTCATTGACGATGGCGTGGACGATGAATTTGCGATACATCCCGACGATGAAAAACGATTTGAAAATTATGACGAAAGATTAACAAGACGCTTTATAAAAACAAAAATGTTGGACGCAAGTCAAAAGCGCTTGTTTGCCATTAAAAAAAAATAAATAAATAAAATAAAATAAATAAAAAAAATCTAAATAAAAAAAAAAAAAAAAAAAAAAAAAAAAAAAAAAAAAAAAAAAAAAAAAAAAAAAAAAAAAAAAAAAAAAAAAAAAAAAAAAAAAAAAAAAAAAAAAAAAAAAAAATAAAAAAAATAAAATAAATAAAATCTAAAAATAAAAAAAATAAATAAATAAAATCTAAAAAAAAAATAAAAAATAAAAAAAGCACCCATGAAGGTAGCTGAGTAAAAATTTGGGCCCAAAAAAGGTCAAGGTCAGGCGTAATAAATACCTGTTGGTCAAATATGACCAGCGGTCAGTCAAGGTCAAAAAGGGGGCGGAGCTACGTTGTCCAAAATGGGTATCCTACTACTCCGTCCTCTACCCCAGAGCCACGAATGTAGGAAATATAATACAAAAAAGAAGCCTGTGGCAACTATAAAACTTTGTGGGGAAATTATTAAAATTTAATTTTAAATACAAGAAACATTAAATTAGGGACTCCTTAATATTTTTCAGGGGCATTTTACAAAGTTTGTTTTACATTTTCTTTCATTTCAGTCTGTTTCAAACATTTCATTTAAGTTTCATGAAAATCGGTTTGTGAAGATATTTTGGATAATTTCCTCCATAGACAAATGTTATAAAAAAAAATTGAGACCTCATAACTTTTTTCAAGGTCATTTCTCACTTTTTTTTTTTATTTAGATATATTTTTTTGCTCCTTAAATTTCATTTCAAACATTCCACGTAATTTTCATGAAAATCTGCCTGGACCGTGGAAATTATATAGGACCCATTCAAAGATTTATCATGTCTCCTTTTTATGATCGTTTATCTAAATTTTATTTTATTATATTTTTTTAACCTTAAATTGTTTGTAAACTTTCTAATGAAATAACGCAGAAGGAGAACCAAGTGAGTGGCAACAAATGTTGAGTGTAAACGTTATTTCTGCCACACTTTTATCAAAATTGGCTGTGGAATCTATGAAAGAAAGAGAGGTAAACGATGGACACATCATTTTCATTAATAGGTAACTAATTATTTATAATTATTTCTCCTATAAGCACCAAAAATAATCAGCAGAATATTTAAAATATAATTTAATTGGAGACGCTTTTATTTAATTTGCAAAACTAATTTTTTTGTAAATTTAGAAAATATAAACATAGAATTATTCCTTTCTTTTTTTAAATTTTAATAATAGAATTATGAATTTTCTTTCACCCATTTACATAAATTATATAAATTATTTGAAATCTGGAAGCATAAAAAGAATTTTTTTTTTCTTTTACTTCTCAAACTTTATTGTTTATGAACGTATCAAAATTACCTTGTCTTTTAAAGTTAATATAAATTTTTATTTTTATTGCAATTAAATTAATAAAATAATTATATTTTTTGATAATACAATCTTGGATCCTAAAATTTCTCATTCATTTTATTTATAATTTCTTGGTTAAATTAAGTTATATTTTAAATATAATTTTCCTTAATTTAATTTATATTTTGTCAAAAATTATATAAAATTTATTAGCTATATTTTTTTTATATAATATTTGTACACAAGGTAAAAATGATTAAAATTAGCAAGATATAGATTCTTTATTTATACACTTTTTAGTTTAATTAAGGGTACATTAAGGTAACAAAATCTTTAAAAATTTACAAGAAATAATATATTTAAAAGCAAGTTTAAAATTTTTTTTGCAGTATGTTAAAAAAAAAAAAAATTTAAATTTTTTAAAAAATATTTTCAATTTTAAGTTGCAAATTCTTAAAACTTTAAATTTAGATTATATTATTTATTTTAAAAAATTGTAATAATATAAAACTTCGAAATTTAAAAAAAAAAAACAACAACAACAACAAATTTTCTGTGGTTAGTTGTTGCAGGTCACAAAATCATAACAATCAAAGGAGTAACACTGCCTACTGTGCAATCAAATCATGCGTTGACAGTTTTGCATAGCGAACTCTTTTTCTTCAGGAATGAACTGTATAAAATGGCAATAAAAGTTTTGTTGATAGGCAGCTTGTAATAATTATTTATGAAACTCTATTATAATTTTAAATTCTGGAAAGTTTCAAAAATATGTGGAGAAACAACATTTTGCTAATCAAAAGCTTTTTATTTTAATGTTACGTACTAATACTGAAGTCAGGAATGTTTTCCATCCTTAACCGAAAATTTATCTTATAGAAAATTTATATTCTCTCTTTGTCTTTAAATCTAAATTTAACTTTTGAAAACTTCAACCATGATTAAAGCACAATCCCATTTATTTAATTAATAGTATTTATTTTAGTTTTAACACTGTTAGACCTAGGTTTGGGACTTTTTTCTTCACCCAGATAATATCTTAAAAGAACTCCCAACAACCCTTCCTTTAAAAAGCATCGAAATTTCAAATGTTCTGGTCTCGTCTCCATAAAAATCCTAAATTTTAAATGTGGCGGAAGACTTAAAATTTGGATAAATTGAGTGATGAAATTAAATATTTTAATGAATTTTGAAATATTCTCTGATGGAAATGGAGTATATTTAATTCCAAAATTAAATTTTGTGGTAGCGTCGAATTAAAAATATCCTTCATACTGGATTGATCATAGGATTTGAATATTTATAATACTGTTAATAAAATATTTTATACGAATATTTAAATTTTATGATGAAATTGAAATACTTAAACATTATGATGTTTGAATAAATTTATTTCAAAGTTTTCAGCAATCAAAAAATTTCTTAACATGAGTTGATTTAAACATTATGAATTATTTGAATTATGTGAGCAAATTTTTAATACAAATTTTTAATATTTAAATTTTTAGTTGTAACTTGGAATATTTAACCTTGTGGTAAATTTGTAATGACGAGATTATTATAAACTTTGTAATGAACTTGAACTATTTAAATTTTTCATGATAAAATTGATAGGTTTTGTGAAGTGAATACATGAACTTTATTGGTGAAGAAGTTTAAAAAATTTGTTTGTTTTTAAAAGGTGGATCAAATTTCTATTTGAATTTCAATCGATGAACTTTATATAATATATTTTATATATATATATACTATATTATATATATATATATAAATATATATATATATATATATATATTAATAATATATATATATATCTATATATATATATATATTATATATATATATATATTATTATATATTATATAGTATATATAATATATAATATATATATACTAATATAATATATATACTATATAATATTTATATATATAATATATACTATATTATATATATATATATATATATTTAAATAAATATATATATTATATATATAATATATGAATATATATATATATATATAGTATATATATATATCTATACTATATATATACTACTATATAATTATCTATTTACTATATATAATATATATATATATTACTATAGTATCATATATATATATATATATATATAATATATCAGAGTGGTGAGCCCAGGTTTAGTACAACCGAAATTTTTCGAAAAATAGTCCTAAGCTGAAAAGTATATTTCAACCAATAGTCCCAATCTTAAAAGCAGAAGACTGCGGCCGATATCGCTCAATTACGCTTCTATCAACTCCACCTACACGTTTTGAAGAGGTATTAATGGCATATTAGTAAAATAAGTAATAATATAATGGTCCATGTATAAATAGTAATTGGTATGTAGTATATAATAGTATCTATAACGGTTACAGTAACATCTACGGTATAAAACATTTCGATTTTTCTTCAATATATTCTTAAAGTAACTTTTCTAGAAATAGTCAATTTATATTGAAAGATTTGCCTTCTTTGGCGAATTATATGCATTTACATAAAAAATGAGGATATCAGAATAATAGTAATTTTTCAACACTTTTCGTAAATAACTTTTAATGCAGGAAGAAATTCAAGATTTAAACCTTATTGTAAATTGCAAAACATAAAGAAAATAATACACTTTACTTTTTAAAAGTCGATTTTATTTTTGCACTTTATATAAGTACAAAACTTTGATTTTTCAATAAATATTATCTATAAAGATGAAATATATGTGTTAAAAAATATGTAAACAGAAATAATCCCTAAAAGATAAGCTCATATGGTAAGAGCGTCTTTAAGATCATAATTATCTTATCTTAATATTTATCATTTCTGTGCTTTCTGATTTTCAATTTGATTTTATCATTTCAGATCAATGAACTCATTGTTACTCCAATGGCTTAAGGAATTTACAATTAAGGAATAGTGTCCTCCTAAACTCAAGCAATCTACAATAAAGGAATAGTGTCCTTTTAAACTTGATATGAAGAACAAAGGAAAATTATTAGCACTAAAAATTAATTGCAGAACATGATTGGTACCAAAAATTAATAACATAACATGATTAGCACAATGATTAATTACAGACCATGATTAATACAAAAGTTTAGTGATATAATTACTAAAGATCAATCATAGAGCACAATTAGGACCAAAGATTAATTAAATAATACTTTTAGTACTAAATATCAATAACAGAACATTTTTAATACCAAAGATTAATTAAAAAGATTTTTAGCAACAAAGATTAATTACAAAACATGATTAGTACTAAAGTTTAATAACAATAATATTGGTACCAAAGATTAATTATAGAACATGATTAGTACCAAAGATTAATTGCGGAACATATTTAGTATACCATACCAAAGATTAAATAAAGAAAATAATAATTTTAGTATCAAAGATTAATAACAGAACAATTTCGGTATAAAAGACCACAATTATTGTTTTCCTTTATTATTTTTACCTATTAGTTTAGGTGAATATATACTTTGAAGTTTTCTGTAACACCAACTATATTTCAAATTAGTATCAACATAGTAGATATATTGTGGTATCAACTGTGGTATATACTGTGGTATCAACACGGAACTATGAAGCCTTTATATAAAGATAATTATTTCCAATTATGCTTGATATGTTTATAAAATTACAACAGATCTCTAATAATATTTTTTTCTATTTAAATCTAGAAATTTAGCATCATAATTAAATTAAAATCAAATATTCTACTTAAATATTTCAAATTAATATCGTCACTAAAGTAAGAATTTTGTAAATAAAGAATATAATTTAAAATTGAATAACATTTGATAAGTTTCAAAAGATGTAAAGAATTTTTAGTAATAAATCTTTAAATGACATTTAATAAGTTTGTTGTAAATTTAGTCAATGGAAATAGAGTGTGTCATTAGATTTAATAACGATTAAATCTCTCTTATTGTTTTGTAAAGATAAACTATATAGAATTAAGCTGCGGCAAGTGATATTGTTCTCACACATCACTGAAAATTCCAATTTTCAAAATATCACTAAAATATTTTTATATTTCTTCGAAATATCACTAAAAAATAATTTTTTTTTTCAGAATATCACTAAGAATTTGTTACACTTTTTTTTAGATATCCCTAAATAAACTTTTCACTAATAAGAATATCTAATGCAATCAATTTAACTCCACAATAATAATAAAAATATATGCTTAATCACTTTGTTTCTCTGGAAAAGCAAATTTTCTTCATTCATTTAGTCAGGTAATTTCATACCTGAATTCCTTTAAAAAAAAAAATGATATCTTAGATTATTAGTTAAGCTCTTATGGGATATTCTTTTTAATAAAAAAAAATGCCATTAAATAAACTTTTTTTTGAGAAATTATTTTCACAAACCTTTTAAAGTTTATAAATAACACAGCTTGGTCCATCAAATAATGATTAAAATTATATATTTATTTTAATCTTTCCAGTAGCTCAACTCAACAACTGTCTTAAGATTTCCTCTACTGCTTTTATCTTGTAAGTTAGAGATTTTTGTGTAGCTAATACATCGATTATCCCTGGAATGAACTCTGCTTTGTCGCGCGCGCATGTGTGTGTGTGTGTGTGTGTGTGTGTGTGTGTGCGTTGGTGTGTGTGCGTTGGTGTGTGTGTGTGTGTGTGTTCGATTGAAAAGGAAGGGTACTTTCTTTATTGCTGAGTGGCAGGTTTACTCTTTTGTTCATAACCTTTTATTTCCCTTAAACCCGAATGTACATCAGACTTGTTCTCGCGTCATAATGGCTTGGAAAAACGCCCTTAAGGTCACAAAACGGTCTTTCTCTTATAAATTTCATTAATTTTCCTTCTGCTCGGACTATTTGTAGGACTTATATTAGGCAAGATAGCGTGCTTACATAAAGCAAAATTGCTCTGGTCTTTTTGTCTCATCTACCGATAATTTTTGGCTTCCAGACAAACTTATCTGCAATATCTTTTGAAATCCAGTCTTTCTCCATTTTATTCATAATAATTACAGTTCTATGGTGAATACCTATACTAACAGTCCTATTATTATCTGTGGTAATTCTAATCTTGACCATTTCTGTAATCCTGCTCCACCTTCTTCTCTATTAGATGTTCCATATTTTCCTGAGAGTACGTATGATAGGATGTACACGATCCTGATGTCTATTGTTCTCAGCTGAATAATTTACAAAGCTCTTTAATCAAATACTTAACAAGTATAACTTTAATTGTGAGAAAACTCATTACCTTTTTTCATAATTGCCGGCATGACTTCTACTGCTTTGATGTCAACAAACCTTTTACTTTTCACTGATTCACAGTCCATCGGGCTTAATGACTATTAGAATGTTTTAAAAAAGAATATTTTTATTGAACTCAAAAACCTTCTGAAGCAAGTTTCCGACGCTATATGCTTAAAGGTTCAATTAACATTTGAAAAAGCAATCAGGAAAGACAAAATGTCGAAACATTTTGTAATTCAGCATTATTTCATTTCTTTGAAATTCTGAATTTCCATCCAGCTGCAGCTAATTATATGTGGTGAAGCTTGACAAATCTAAAAGTTGCTATATAGAGTGGCAAAGGGTGCTGCTCTTAAAGCTTCTCTCATTTAGATATTCTCCTTTCCTTTGATTCTTTTCATGGTTGAATAGAAATTAAAGAATAGAAAATTTTAAGCTTCTTTCAACAGTGAAGTTACCATTCTTGTTGAAGTTACCATTCCCGAAGGAATCATATATTGTTTCCCAATCTAAACAAGCTTTTAAAAAGTTTAAGACTCCATCATGCTTTCCTTCAGAGTCTCTTACTCTGTATAGGGTACGTTGTCAAGTCCTAGTACGGAGTATACTTCAAGTCGCTGAAAAGGAGAGTCATGCAACTCTTCTTCAAAAAGGTTGAATCTAGCTAGAACTTTTCATTTCGTCAACAAACCCATTCTTACTGACCCTTTTTATTACTCGAACTGAAGAAACTAGCCCACATGGTCGACAGGGAAAATGATCGAGAGTTCAAAGGGTCGACATTTGGAAAAAAAAAAAAAAAAAAAAAAAAAAAAAAAAAAAAAAAAAAAAAAAAAAAAAAAAAAAAAAAAAATATATTTAGAGTTTCTCTAACAATTCAAACAAAACTTAACTTAACCTAATCTAACCTAACCTAACTTAACCCAACCTAACCTAACCTAACTTAACCTAACTCAACCTAACCTAACCTAACTTAACCTAACTTACACCAACCTAACCTAACCTACCTAACCTAACATAACTCGACCTAACCTAACCTATCCTACCCTAACCTAACCTAATCTAACCTAACTACCTAACCTTATTCCTAACTTAACTAAACCCTTACCTATTATATATCTAACTTTGATCCTATCCTATACCTAACTCAAACCTAACCTAAACCTAACCTAACCTAACCTAAACTTATACCTAACCAACCTAAAACCTATCCTAACTCTGCGGCGAAGCTACACGGGAATTTTTTTTGATGTCGTGTCGAAGATTTGACCTGTCACCCATTTGAGCTAGTCCCCATAACAATAACCAATGCGCTTCTAAACTCTTCCGTTGCGTAGCTCCCCATTTGAAGAGGGATCCTGTGGCCACAGATTTAATATACTAATTCCTTAAAGTATTCTACTGTAAGGCTCTGGAACATTCTTCCATTTATTTCTCAACGTCCTTTCATTTTCACACTTTCAAGTGTCAAGTATAGAGGCATATATATATATATAAGTATATATATTATATATATATATATATATAATATATATATATATATATATATATATATATAAAAAATAAAAAATGAAGGTATATAAAAATAAATTGAGATAATTTATTCATTCATTCATATATTTAATTATTTATTTATATATTATATATATATATTATATATATATATATATATAATATATATATATATATATATATATATATATAATATATATATATATAAATTATATATATATATATATATATATATATATATATATATAGGCCCTTTTTTGTTTTTACGCTTGGGTCAGTTTTGATTTTTTTTTTTTTTTAAATATATTGCCTACTATATGATACCAACAATGAATTACAGTGGTAACGGCCATGATTCAAAAAGT